>JAHREE010087689.1:0-14176 GCA_033628505.1 Tringa tobata | reverse complement strand
ATAGACCCACCAATCCAGACAGAAGACTTTCTTTGAGGGGACGCGGCTGTGACGAGGTTGTCAGCAGGGTACCTCTTGGCCAGTTCCATCTGGAAGCGGTCAGCAAAGCCCTTCATCATAGTATTGCCCCCGCACAGCA
Source organism: Tringa tobata (assembly GCA_033628505.1). Classification (NCBI taxonomy): domain Eukaryota; kingdom Metazoa; phylum Chordata; class Aves; order Charadriiformes; family Scolopacidae; genus Tringa; species Tringa tobata. The sequence continues at coordinate 14,037 of JAHREE010087689.1, read as the reverse complement.
GGATATTCCTCACCATTTTTTTGTTGATGCCAGCATTACACTTCTTGAGACAGGCGAGCATCAGCTGCAAGAGCCCAGGCTGCTGTGAACCAAATAAGGCTGGTTTGAAGAGCGCTTCAGCGCAGAGGAACCTCTCCTTGCCCACAGTGACCACTTGTCGGTCTGGCAGCTCGTAATCCACTTGTTGTTTTTGAACGGGCAACCTCAAGTCCTGCCTAGGGTTCAGAGAAGTGTAACAACACTTCTCTTTGAGATCTTGTACAACATTAAGCTGGTGTTCCGTGAACATGTTTCCAGACTCATTTAGTAACTTCATGAGGTAATGTGTGATGTCCAGCCCAGCATAATCTACACTCCCGGTGAAGCTACGTATGATATAACCTTCATAGATGGGAACCACATGCGAAGCGCCATGGCCACTTTCCACCACGAGACCTGAGGTTTTTCCGTAAGAGTACATGGATAAGCAGGGCTGGTAGGCCATGTGGATGGCAGGCACATGGAATCCTTCAAACATCATCTCAGCATATCTCTCCTTGTCAGTGATGGAACACAGGGGAGGCACTGACACCAGAACAGCATGATCCTCTGGCTGAATCTTCATCTCCGTCTGGAAAATATACCCCAAAGTATCTTGGACACGGTTCCAGTCCACCACCACGCCATGTCTTACTGGGCTGGTGAGCGTTAAGGGTGCGCTGCTGTCCTGAAGGTCTCCTCCAACAAAGGTTTCTTTTTGACTGCGCTCAGCCGTCCCTACGGGCTTACCAACTGTAGATGAAATAACATGGGAAGGCCACGGGTCCCCTGCAAAGCCACACTTGAAGTAACCTGTGCCAATGTCTATGACTACCGTTCTAGTTCTCTTCATGGCCATGAGGCTAGCTGTGGTCACGGATGCGTGGCTGTCCCTTGCAGGCTTCAACAGCTCGCACCCCCTGCTGCCATTCTCACAGACCTTCTCCTGGAGGTGCTTCTCGGTACCACTGCCCTGCCACCACCCCATCCGGGGCCAGCGCGAGCAGCGGGGCCCCTGCCTGCAGCCCTGGTGGCAGCGGCTCTGCTGGTGGCACTGGCTTGTGACATCACACACACAGGCCTGTCCCTCAGGAACCACCGAGCACTAGCGCTGTTGTGCCTCTGGGGCCAAGGGAAGCCCTAGTTCGGCTGTGCCAGGAGTGAACCCCAGCACTGGCTGTGCTTTTGGGGGTGTTTTTTTTTGAAGTTTTGCTTTCTAAATTAAGGCATAATATTACTAATCTCATCTGAAATGTGACCGGTGTTTAAAATTAGGCCACAGCCAAGCCCTTCCCCTAACTGTCCCCCACTCCACCACAGGAAGGTCTTTGTTCTTTTCCAGCAGCAAGAGGTCACTGTCTGCCCCACCAGTGTGTGTGACAACGTGCTGCTGCGTGGGGCACAGAAGAGGAGGACACCCCCTCTCCCCACAGAATGCGTTATCAGGAGTTACACAGCGTTTTCCTAGTGAAACGAAAGCTCTGTGCACTTCTACTGAAAGCCGTTTCACCCAGAGGGTGTCTTACTGAACAAGTCGAAGCAGGATGAGAATGAAATTGAACCCCACAAACCAGTTCTGGGCCCAGAAAGAGATGTCTGTTAATCGCTACAGCTCGGCTGCGTATCTGGGAGGTCACATCTTGATGACAATCAAATGACAGCGGAACCTGACGTGGAGAAACAGGGCAGCATTAAACCACACGCTTTCTGTACCAACCTCAACACATGCAGCCAAGCAACTGCCCACCTTGATAGTTTATTACCCTGGGGAACCCCAAAGCTGGTCATTGCATAGTCTACACGTGGTTTCATATCTATAAAAAAAGGATGGGGGCACCGCAGCTGATGCTCCTTCCCGTACACTCGCAGTACATTCCTTCAAGAGTTTTGCTGTCAGCCGCACCACCCTCTGCAACATTATCACTTAAGAGAAACTTCAGAGAGAGTCCTCTAACTCACTGTTTGTTTCCTTCCCTGTTCAACAGAAACCTCCATCTGGGCTCAGTGCCTCAGCTTCGGAATGGAAATAAATCCTTCCGTCCAGACAAAACACCGCTTCCAGACTTCAGTTCCCATACTGATAAAGCTGCAAACACACCTTCAATTTCACACATCACTTTATTTTGTGTTGGGTTTTTTTTTTTGGTCTAACCTATTACACAGTTAGTACTCTGCTGCTTCCAGGCTACTTTTTCCCGCGTCGCATTTGTCATTCCAATTAACAAAAAACATACATGTCCACTAACATTTCACAGTCTTTTTTTAGCCTGAAATCTGAAGACGGGTTGTCAGATGATTTTTTGCTGTCACTTTGGCCAGTGTTTCCTGAGGTGTTCCTTTAACTGTGGGATAGTGGACAGCTGTTGTTTGCAGCGATGGCACCTGAGGGGGGATGTGAGAAGTTCGGAGACATGATCTTTCACTGTCACTTTTCCCTTGCTTCTGATCATCTCTATCACATCTGAAAAAAAGTAAGAGACAAGAGGTGCTGGGACCATGTAGTGACAGGAAAGACATGACGCTGCAGCACCTCTGCCCACTGTTTCACGTGCACAGCGTGTCATCGCTGCGTTCCAGTTCAAACCAGTCACAACATTCGGATGACTTTTACTCAGTGCTATTCCCCAATATCTGAAATTACATAAAACCTTTCACTTATTACCAAGAGAACTTATGGCTTACACATTTGTTTGGAAAAAAATGTCCAAAGCCAGAACCCACACGCAGGATTACATGTTATGAAATACATTTTCTAATCATTACCTTCAGAGTTCAAAAAGTAGTCTGTAGTGAAAGAGTTCCAGTGCTTTTTGGTCTTCAGGGCTGGCGAATCAAAATCCTGGCTGATTACATGCAAATGTAGCTGACTGAAACAAATATATTACATATGTAAGAGAAGAATGTTAATGCTTGAAGTCCTTTTACAGTAGCATCAGTTGCAGAAATGATTCAACAGAGCTGGACTGCCAGCCTCATGGGTCAGTCCTACCACATTTGACCCATAGTCCTGTGACAGAAGAAACCCAGTCTGTTTGGGAAGCCTCGACTTATGCAAACGTTTCCCTTAAACAGTTAAGGTCACTACTCTGCATGACCCCTAACTACAGTCCATATTCCAGCTCATTTCCAAAAAGGCAGAGGCAGTGGTTTTAATGAACCAAAGGTTTAAACTTCATAGAGTACCTGAATGGGACTTGATCAGTGACTCACAGCTTCATCCAAGAAGTGGAGAACAGCTTAGGAACTCTGACTGCAATACCCTCAGGCGTTCGGGTGCTGTAAGATCTGGGCTTAGTTACACACAAGACTCAAGTCCTTGCTCAGTATCAGGCAGGACTTGATGGGCTTAAGAGACTCTGTGATCACAGACTGGTGCCCGGGAGTTGGCAGCATGGCGAATTTGGCCATTGGCAGCGCCGCCTCTTTTGCTGGGACTGGACCACAGGCCTTCTGTAGCCCCAGCTGCAGAGCTCTGTCAGGGGAACCCAACCAGCAGATCCCACCAGACCCACTGGCATGTACACAGCAGTGTGTGTGCAGCTGCACCCAAAGGACTTGGACACCAAGCTGCTGGTCACATTTAGGAGTAGTATTGTTCTTCAGCAATGCCACATCACATTACAGGTTTGGAAGAACAAGGTCTCCACATGAAGACTCATCCAGATCTTACCTCATACTGGGGATAGCGTGGTAACCCAGTCTGAACTCTAGGCTCTCTCTCGCAGGGCACTGTTCAATCATTTTTTGCCCAACTGCATGCATATGTTCCAGGAGTTCAAGATGGTCCCTGGTGACTGACTTCAGGCTTGAAATGGGGTCCCATGGTAAGATAAGCCAGTGGTAACGTGCTTTAGGATATTTATCCTTGATCACTACGGTCTTCTCATCTTTGTAAACCTTGCAAAACAAATAACTACATTATTTACTGATTGAAAGTTAAGTATCTTATTCCTATCAGCACTACATGTAGTGGATTTTGAGCCATTAACCATTGTGGTTGCAGAAGTCCCTAAGCACATGTATGTATTGCTAGTGCAACTGGGACTGCCAGGAAAAAAGTCAGGAAAGATTACTAGATGGGGAGAAATATCAAGCAGCAGAGCATTCCACTTCAAGGAGGACTTTGTCTGGAACTAAGCTGGTCCAGGATATGTGCCCTCTTCCATACCATTCACCAGGCAGCTACGGAGAGATGTTCCAGCATAAGTCTTTATATACTTTAAAGGAAAATGCTTTCTATTCTTACATAGCAGTAAGTTTACCATTGCTGCAGGTGGATATGAACTCTGAAAAATCACCTGGACATAGACACCAGTGAGGTCTGGGAGACTCTACTTCCATCAGGCTACATTCAAGCCCTGCAGTCACTGAAACAAAATCACAGCCCTGTGCTCAACCTATAGCAAATAGGAACGCACTGGACTACCTCATCCTTCACAGATCTCTGGAGTGAAAAACAAGTCTCAAAGGTGCTACAAACAGCGCGCTCAGCGCTGCAGGCCTCCACCAGCATCACACAGACAAAATCATTCAAGTCTGAGCTATTTTAGTTCATGCTACCCACAGCGCTACTTCATAAGATCACTCACAAAAAGCAGAACAGATTCCTGTCTATCATGCCCTTTTTCTCCCGTTTTCATTATGTTTTGCCTTCTGCAACAATTTGATGCAGCTGATGAAGAGAAACAGTAGCAAAACACGTGCAGAACAGGGGGGACAACCTGGCCCAGGCAACAGAAATCTGTCAGGTTCTGAAGCAGAAACTGTGTGCTGTGTCTCTGATCTCTTAGCAGTGCATCTGTTGGAGAGAGATGGATGATGTCCTTGTCATCTTTGCTAATTATTCTCATACGTTTATACACAGAGCTGATCAGTCTTGCTCTACAGGAAGGAAGATTAATATTTCATCAGCACGCAAATCATAGGACTGATTCGTTCAGCAGCAAGACTGGTTGATGACGTCTTATTTTTATATAGACACATTAGTGTCTGCATATGCAGTCAGTGGGAACAGGATCATAATCAAGTGTTTTCAGAAGAAAGACATATTGCTATTTCAATCCAGCTGGTGGCCAGTCACAAGTGGCTCAGTGTTAGGACCATTTCTGTTTAACCTCTTTATTGATGATCTCGACAAGGACATAGGGTGTATCATCAGCAAGTTTGCAGATGACACCAAGTTAAGCAGGAGTGTTGATTCCCAAGAGGACAGAGAAGCTCTACACAGATACCTAGATAGATTGGATCATTGAGCCAACCCCAATGGTATGAGTTTCAACAAGGGCAAGTGCCAGGTTCTGCACTTGGGCCACAAGAACCCCATGCAGAGCTACAGGCTTGGGGAAGTGTGGCTGGACAGCTGCCTGGAAGAAAGAGACCTGGGGGTTCTCATTGACAAGCGGCTGAATATGAGCCGGCAGTGTGCCCAGGTGGCCAAGAAAGCCAATGGCATCCTGGCTTGTATTAGAAATAGCGTGACCAGCAGAAGTAGGGAGGTGATTGTGCCCCTGTACTCAGCACTGGTGAGGCCACACCTGGAGTATTGTGTCCAGTTTTGGGCACCTCAATACAAGAGAGATATCGAGGTGCTGGAGCGAGTGCAGAGGAGGGCAACGAAACTGGTGAAGGGCCTGGAGAACAAATCATATGAAGAGCGGCTGAAGGAGCTGGGACTGTTTAGTATGAGGAAGAGGAGGCTGAGGGGAGACCTCCTCACTCTCTACAACTACTTGAAAGGACACTGTAGAGAGGTTGGTGCTGGTCTCTTCTCACAGGTAATTAATGACAGAACGAGAGGGAATGGCCTCAAGCTCCAACAGGGTAGGTTTAGACTGAACATTAGGAAAGAATTCTTCACAGAAAGAGTGGTCGGGCATTGGAATAGGCTGCCCAGGGAGGTGGATGAGTCACCATCCCTGGATGTGTTTAAGAGCTGTTTAGATGCGGTGCTGAGGGATATGGTGTAGGGGAGGACTTTGTAGAGTAGGGTAGATGGTTGGACTCGATGATCCCAAGGGTCTCTTCCAACCTAGACAATTCTATGATTCTATGATTAATTTAATACTTTATTAAAATGCAAAGATAGGAGTTCTATTGTTTGTGTATTTACTTCAGAACCACAACTAATAAAGCTAACACTAAGTCACAACGTTATTTGTGTTCTAACATTCAGAGAACAGTTTAAAAACCAGGTCATCTTTTGGGTCAAGAAAGCAGTGTCTGGGTAAATGCTATATGAAATTGTGCTTAAGGGATGAAGATTAAACATCATGTTTAAAAACTAAGGAAGTATTTTCAATAGCTTTATTTAATAGCTTATTTCAATAGTTTTATCATTCCCCATAGAAAGACTGATTTGAAACTGCTGGCATTTCCAGGAGAAGGGGCATCCAGTTCTCCTGCAACTCTATGCAGTTCAACACTTTAAACTTTAATTAATAATAAATAAATAAAATTCAAAAAAAAATCAATCAAGAAATAGGAACCTTCTGATTGGCTATCATGGAAACTATTTTCAGCTTGAAGGTGATCACCACCTGAAAGGGCTCAGTGAGGCTGTGAGATCATCTCAACTCAAATAGACAAAGGCTGGGGCAATCACACCCAGTGCAAGTGGTCAGACTGGCTGACCTCCAAAGGTCTTTTCTGACTGAAATTATTCAGTGATTTCAAGAATCAAAGATCATAGGTGCCTGTGATATCCATTCCCTGAACACAAACTCTTGCTGAGAAGTACCAAGGGAAAAACACGTCTTTAATGTTGAGACAGACATGCAGCAGTCAGCCAGCCAAAACCCAAGCTAAATGGACCCAAGCTTCAGGCCTTACTCTGCCAGACAGTGCGATATTGATGAAAAGCATTCTCCCTATTTCTGGAGTTGAGGTAAAAAGCTTGTTTTTGAGAAGGAGCTGTCTGTATATTTGCCATAAGCTGAAAATAAAATGGAAGTAGGTTCTACACACGGATAGGTAAGATTCTCTCAGAATACAGTAACAAGGAAGTGTGTATACACTGCAGCCATAAGAGATATTTGTCAGATTTCTGTGTCTTGGGTCTGACCTCCCCAAAAGCAGACAGCAGAGAACAAAAAAAAGAGCTCAAGGACACCATTATGCAGCCACAGGGAAGCAGAGAGTGGGAGGTGTATCCGCAGAAGGTTAAAAGAAACCACCCAGGAAATTCCTGCTGGCGCAAAGAAACCGGATGGAGGAGGGGTCACATCCTGTCAGCTGGCATAGAGGTGCTGCAGTTAAGAGTCTGCTGGAAACCAGGAAACTGCACCCTTTGGAAACAAGGCAGTGCTCGCTGCCGACTAACAGGAACCTCCAATGCTGGCTCTCTTTCAAACCACACCCCCATTTCAGTTGGTTTCCCTGAGGAACAAAGCAACTGCACTGCTCGCCTGCTCTCCCAACAACTTACTTGAAATCCGTTGGCCTAATGTGACAGTGTAGAGAGCTCAAGGATAATTAACATAATGACATTCTGCAAAATCAGTATATTAGAGACTCCCAAATTAATGCTGCAGAGACAGATATAAGTACAATTCAGCCCCCATGCAGCACTCCACTGGTTATTCAGACCATTAAAGTAAACCGTAGAAGGAAGAAAGAAATTAGACTGGAACTACAAGAAAGTACAAGTCTACAGCTCTCACCTGCATTTTTGGGTCTTGCATGGAGCTCTTTAGACCCTGACTCCAATGTCCTAAATGTTCCTAAAGCACAGAAGGAAAAAAGTAATTTGTAAGAGAATTAAGAATCCGAGTATATGTTTTAAAGTATTCAGTTAAGCACTTTATTCCTTCCATTCTTTCAGCTGATTGACAGCTGAATTATTTCCTTTCTGTAAATGCCACCTGCTCCAACTGTCCCCACAAAGCTGCTTTTGAAAACTTCTAACAAGACACCATTAAGATTCGAAGTTAAGTCTTTCAAATGGTGGAGATTTAACAACAGAGAGCTCTAGATCTGTTTTAATTTATTAATTTGCATGCACATGCTATGGCACGGTCCATGAATACTATTGATGACAGATCATTTTACTAAAAGAGCCTCTGCTTCATGGATCATAAGGGCCAAAGGAAGTGCAAGGATCTCCTCTAACAGTCCTACCACATTCTGCTCTGCACAGAAGTGGTTGCAGTGTGTGGCCTTACTCTTAGATGTATTTATTTGTTAATACTGTGCAAGGAGTTGCTTGTACAGAAAACAAGAAAGGCACAGGAAGATCAAGCCAGCACTAGCAGGTATCTCTTAACTTGGTTACTAAAAGATGGTGCCTTGAGTGCACTTTTTTCAAAACAGATGAAGTTTTATCTGTTCAGATCACTTTAAAGGCATTATCAATTATGATCTTCATCATATTCTCATAGAGAAAGATGTTAAAAAGTTATTACAGCACTGACACAAAGTGTGAAGCATCTTGTCTCCCTGCTCATACCACCACAAATCTCGCCCAAATATAACTAGCCTGAGTTCACAAATGAAACCTGGGACTGAAATTTTGTCCTAAGGTGTTTCATTTCTGTGCCTTGTCCTCCAGCAACTGCACTGTTATTATTCCAGATGCACTAACCAGTCTTTTATTTTGTCCATGTCGGCAGGGCCCCTTTTGAAAGATTTTGCCTGGCAACATTCGTCAAGGTAAACCTGGTTCTACTGTAAGAAGTGAACAAAACAGGATAGAAAAAAAAAAGCGAAAAAAAACTAAAAAAAATAAAAAGAGAGAGGGTCAAGTTGTTCCGTTCTCTGTGCATAACCTTTTAGATAACCACTGCTCTATTTGTAAGATGGCAGATTACATCTCAAAAGCTAGCGCAGTATCCTTGTGTGACTTCAACTAAACTGAGCTCACGTGGACTGTCCTTCTAGCAGAAACCGCAGCAGGAAGCAGAGATTAAATCCTCACTCACTACAAGCAAGCCCCTTAACACACACCAACCCCCCAGCTCAGGTTAGAATGGGCCCCAGGTAGCTTTCTCCAGACCTGGGTGACGTCAGGAGCAGAGTCTTTGCCTCAGGGCATGTCAGCTCATGTTCTCTGAGGATCTGTGTTCACCTGAGCCACTTCCCCCTCAGCAGCACCCACAAAAGTAAAAGACCAAAGCCCTGATGGAGGAGACAATACCAGGTGAAACAACACAAGTATACTAATATCAATACACTTGCCTTTTTGCTTGAAGTTCCTTCATGGGAAGATACACTGGTATTGCTTAGCCTGGGACTTGCAGAACTGCCTTGTGTATCCACCACCTCCATCTTCATTGTTTTTCTGGGAACAAGTTCTACATCATCATTCTCGCTGGAGTCCTCACATGGCATCTTGTTGCTCTGTACCTTCGCTTCTGCTGCTGTAACAGTTTTCCCTGACTCTTCAGCAAATTGCACCGTGTAGGGGTAAAGTTTATTCACAATATGCAGAACTTGGCCTGGCTTCATTTTTACCTCTTCACCTTTGCCAATATTCACGAGATCAACACTAGTTGGGTTGACTCCTATCTTTGGTAGGGAGAAAAAGTGGAAAAAAAACAGCAAATGATGTTGTAACTGGAATCGCCAACTACAGTTCCATTGTCCTGGAATATCACCTTGCATTGTTTGTTCACTGTGCTCCCTCCCCACACCAATCCGCTCTAGAGGACCAGAGAGGTCCAATGCTGAAGACACTTCTCTATGGCCCAGTTTTGCAATCACAGCTGTCAGCACACAACACTCTGGGTCATGGTGTCACAGGTACCCGACAGTTCTGTAGCAGCTGGCTATAGAGTCACAGCAAGACCTATGCCACACTTTGCTCAAAAACATTAACAAACTATGAAACAACTGTTAAAATAATAACAGCCTTAGTAAAAATTATTTCTGAAGAGTAACGGTAGTTTTAACAAATTATTTCAGTGCAATTGTACCCAGAAATTTTCCTGGTTTCAATTTATTTTACTTCCTTCTCCTGTTTATTGCATTTTGTTTTATGTTTCTATCAAATACTGTCCAGTCAACACACTTGCCTTCAAATACACAAGCACACTCTTCTGGCTCATTTCAAGAGGCAAAGGACTTCAGACTCCCAACCGCTGGCTTACCAACCACAGCCCACTGCTAACATTTGCAACACACTCCCTCCTGCACAGGCACAAAAAATCCAAAACAAAACAGGAAAAAAGTCTCCTGAGCCCCCAGAAGAATCCACTACACAGGGATTAGCTCCTTGCTCCTTTTTTTTTTTCTTTTCCAAGCCAAATGTGATAACTCTTCTCTAGCCCACTGAAGACTGTGTTCAAATACAGCAACATTTACACATTCCTTCAAGAAAGGCTAAACCTCTCTGTCCACCTCAGCCTGTGCAAAGTAAATACCAGTCTATCTGTATTTTAATGCTCTTATTTTCATTTTGCATCTTACACTTTCACAAAACCAACTCTGTTATTTATTCTGTTCTAGCAGAAAATAAGGACAGCAAGGTCAAACATTTACCTGCCTCTCTCACTGCATCAGTCTACAGCTCTGTAGACTCTAAAATAATTTTCCCATCAAACTAGTGTTTTAAAGACCGAGAAGTTACATGAATATTAGAAAGGAATACATTTTCCTCTATCTCAGGCATAAGTGATAACATAAAGTAGTGTGGGCCAAACTACAGTGACTGCTTGAGAGATGGATTTTGCCTGATCATGAGGGTGACCCTACGGAAATTGGATGTCTTCAACTTCAGCAAAATCGTTTTGGTTAATGTTTATGCATGAAACAAGGTTTACAAAACAAGCTCTTCCCCGTGACTGATAAACTCTGTCACAGAACGTTTCTTCAGCTTTGTCCCTGCGATACCTGCCTGCTTCACAAGATGGTACTGTGCCTCTCATCACTTGGTATTCACTGCAATGAAGCACCTGCCTGATTCCAGCCAGGATCTCTTCAGTCTACAGTTCCACAGTTGCACTTCAGGTCAAGTACACTTCACATCCCCTGGGCCAACATGCTATCAAAAAACTGATCACTGCAACCCTGTGCCACACACAATTCAAGTGGGTAGCAACTGTACAGCAGGCAGCAAAAACATGCTAGCACCCACCGCCAGAAAGTAAGTATTCCCAGCCCCAAGGTTCCAGTAACACGGTATTCTAATTGTGGCTAAGGCTGACTTCTGTGAAAAAAAAAGAGAGATCTTTGCTGGATTCACCAGATACTGGTGGGGTCCCTGTGCTTACTGAGCTCTGAAGGCATTCTGATGGAAGATGTTACTCCTCAGTAGGCAGAACAGACTGATGCATCCACACATGCTGGTGCTCTGTGCACACATACATGCCCCAGCACCTGAAGCCAGAGAATTTTCCCTTTGTATTATCTTAGGGATACTGATCCTCATAAGCATGAGGAAGTAGGGCCACATCCATCCAGTTAGTAGCATGAGATTTCCTTCAGTGCTCTTGCACATGCTTCCCAGAGGTGATCTTTGGCTCTAGCAGCCATCAAAACAAAAACCTTCCACAACTGCCCAGTCCTACTAACACAAGAACCAATTTCACCTTAAATGGAGGGCTGCCTCAGCTTTATAAGCTTAAAGCTCAAAAGGCAAATCAGCAAGATCTTACAAAACCAACCGCATCCTGAGCTGCATCAAAAGAAGTGTGGCCAGCAGGTCGAGGGAGGTGATTCTACCCCTCTACTCTGCTCTGCTGAGACCCAACCTGGAGTACTGTGTCTAGCTCTGGAGCCCTCGGAACAAAGACATGGACGTGTTGGAGTGGGTCCAGAGGAGGACCATGAAAATGATCAGAGGGCTGGAGCACCTCTACTACAAGGACAGGCTGAGAGAGTTGGGGTTGTTCAGTCTGAGGGAGAGAAGGCTCCAGGGAGACCTTCTAACGCCTTCCAGTGTCTGAAGGGGGCCTACAGGAGAGATGGGGAGGGACTCTTTGTCAGGAAGCGTAGTGACAGGACAAGTGCTAATGGTTTTAAACTGAGAGGAGATTTAGATTAGATATTAGGAAAAAATTCTTTACTGTGAGGGTGGTGAGACACTGGAACAGGCTGCCCAAGGAAGTTGTGGATGCCCCATTCCTGGAAGTGCTCAAGGCCAGGCTGGATGGGGCTTTGAGCAACCCAGTCTAGTGGGAGGTGTCCCTGGTCATGGCAGGGGGGTTGCAACTAAATGATCTTGAAGGTGCCTTCCAACCCAAACCATTCTATGATTCAAAGTTTAGGGAAAGAACTCCAAAGTCTCCCAAATGCAGCACCTGGAAGAACAGGTTGAGGATTCACAGCAGCATTTCCTGATGCTGCGAGCCTGGCTGTCTGAGTTCAGAGCCCATCTGGAAGGAACAGTGCAGTCCTTCCATTGAGGTACACACACAAAAAGACAGATCCCTTCCAAAAGCTGCCCACTGTACTCTCCTTGGTCATAGAACAGCTTCAGGCCCTTAACACCTGGTGACCATCACTTGCACCACTTGTGGAGTTTAAGCATGACAACCATCCCAGTAAGTATCAGAAATACTGTACACCGATTTTAAAACATACCTGCTTAACTGTGACATACCCCTTGTTACAGTCTGCTTTTAACTGAACTGGAAAGAAAAAACAAAGTGTCACAAAACAGTGGAAATAAAAAGGCCAGAACTCTGCTGGACCACCTCATACAGAAAACACTCCTGTATTTTAAGATACAGGAGTATCTTCTATCTTCTGAAGCAGGCAAAAGAACACGTCAGCCCCATCCTGCTTCCGGAACCACAGGTAAACCAAAAACAACCCATACACTGAGTCACAGCTGAGTATTTCAAATTATGGATCAGCAAAATACTTCAGAATAAAGCTGAAATCTGTGGAATTTTCTACACATTCTTGCTATTCTCACCAGCCCTCTGTGACAACAAGGTGTGGAGCAGGACTGTGTCCAGAGGGAAGACAGGTAAGGTAGGGAACATGTGAAGGGGAGTATTTTCTAGATCACAAATATTTTTATATATACTCCTAGCGCATCTATAAAATAACAAGTCATACTAAAAATCAGCTAGTGGAAGATAAAGGAGATGAAGTGCCACTCACAAAGCAAGAGTGCTGGCAGTGGAACATGACTGCAGGCCTGGGGACTCACGTTAAGGTTCAATGCCTTAGTTTACGAAGGTGAACTTCCTGTTATTAAGTGTCTCCTCTGACTTTTAGGACCCAGAGATCTCCACAAGTGCTTGCAAAAAAAAACTTGATGACTTCAAGAATCAGGCAACTCTATGGACCATGCAGAGAACACAGACCATAAACCAGGGACTCCAGAGGCCGGTCTATGGAAAGACTGCTTAGACTTCAAGCAAACACTGTGATTTCCCATTTAGACCCTGCTCAAAGGAGGCTTAAGAATTAGGCCAAAGCATTGGTCCATTAGCTTCACTATAACTTAGCCAAACAGAAGAATGATGTTTATTGATAAACATGAGTGCTGTACTGGTATCTCACACTCTTCACAATTTCGGTTGCTGCTGCATGCAGGAAGTGGAATTGGAGCTACAACTTACCTTGCTGCCGTGAACACTTCTTATCCGTTATCCCAGTCTCTGGGCCACGTCCAATTACCACTGCTTCCAAGTGTGGCAGCTTCATTCGCTGACTGCATTTCTCTTTCCCCACGAGCCAGCACACACGCATCACTGTGCTATAGAGCAAAACAAACAGTATGTTACTAACAGCTTCCCAATGGGTCACCTTCCTATGGAGCAGGGTCCAAGAATTCTGCTGCCAGACCATTCCTTAACTGAGTCGTTTCTGCTAGCTGGCCTCATGTTTCTAAAATTCAAGGCAAAGCATGGCATTAACACTAGCATAATCTAAGAGCAAGTTGCTGTTGAAAGGGCATCCTTCCTTCTACATCACTATACTTTCTCACATCCACGGTTCATATATAGGAAAAATCAATTGGATCGACAGTTCCATGAGAGACAAGCTGAGCCACAAAACAAGTGAGCATGGTTGATCTCAGAGATTAATTTACCCACCAAAACAAAACGGCAGAAGATAGACAGGGCAAGA
>JAHREE010087677.1:0-10421 GCA_033628505.1 Tringa tobata | reverse complement strand
CCCGGCGCGGCGGCCGTTACCGGAGGGGGAGGGGGAGGGCCCGGGCCCGGGCGGGCGGCGAATCTGGCTAACGGATCCCTCTCCTTCTCCCGCTAGGAGAAGCTAGCCGCCAAGAAGAAGAGGAGAAAGGAGCGAGAAGCCCTGGGAGACAAAGTAAGGGCAGCGTGTCGCCGCCCCGCGTCGCGGCCAGGCCGGCGGTGCTCCGCCGCGAACGGGGCAGAGCTGGCCTTGGTGTGACAGTTCTCCAGCTCGGCCTTGCGCTGGGGCTGCTTCGGCTTCCTGAGGGAAACGGTTTCCCCCCAGGCTCGGGTGGAGCATTGGTCTCGGTGCTCCGTGGCCGTGGCAGCCTGCAGAGACGCTGACTGTGTCGGGCAGCAGAGGCGTCAAGCTGCTGAGCTTAGAAACACTGTTGGTACAGCGTTAAATGGGGCTGTAGTCGGGCAGGGTGACTTTGATGCTGTTAATGGCATAAAAGCAGGCCCTTCCTGAGAAAGGTTTACTGCCTGATGCAATTGCTATGGCGTTATCTTGATGTTATTAGGAACTACACTCTAATAAGTACTTTCTATATAAATTAAAACAATCACATCTGACCAAAACCTTCCCAGACCAGTTTTCGGCTTTTTTTCAATCCTAGCCACAAACAAGGGGTTTGGCTTCTTTTCCTAAACGACTTCAAAAACATATTGACAATTGGAGATGGTCAGTTGTGAATTCCTGTATTATAATCTTACGGGAGTGGTGTCAGTAAGCAGGGTAAACATTATGTGCTACTAGTCATTAAATTGTAGATGTCAAGGCTAAAATGTGTTGAAAATAGAGCTTTTCTCTTCCATGGAAGAGAAGAGACATGGATAGAATGTTCCCCTAATTATTTTTTTTTGTTTTGTAACCCAATTTCTTAATTGGACTGCAGTTAAGCAGTGTCACTGCTCTCTGGTGTCCCAATACCCATGCATGTTTTTAGTCAGGGCTATATTGTAACTTCTTTCTTAAAAGCTGACGTAAAATAAATAGTGCTTCTCATTATGTGTAGAAATATACACAATATCGTGGTAGTATGAATTTGGGTTTTTTGCAATGCACTTTAAAATTACATTAATGTGTTGTTAATAAGCTTATTTATTTTAGGCACCTCCAAAAGCCGTACCAAAGACTATTGAAAATCAGAGAGTATATGATGAAACAACTGTAGATCCCAATGATGAAGAGGTAACTGCTTAATTTCTGCATATGCTATTAAGTTAACCATTTCTTTCCAAGAAGGGACATAAAGTGGATTGATGAAACTTAACATTCAGCACTCTGCTGTTAAGGTGTTGATGAATTACTTTTTACATGTGATGGGCCCTCAAAGAGGTGATGTCATTCTTTCATTATCTACATTAGATAATTGCCTTTTGCATTACTGCTATTGATAGCAAAACCTGTCAGTTCACTAGATTCTTAAAAATGTAAAACACACATGCCTTGTGATGATTGATTATAGGATAGATCTTTTGAATTGATATTTTTCCTGCAGATTCAGTTTCATCAGAATTTAGATCAGATTGAACAATTGTTCATTAATTATTTCATATGTGGTGGATTAACAAGACTCCTCTCTTTTTCAGGTTGCTTTTGATGAAGCAACTGATGAATTTGCACCGTACTTCAACAGACAGACAGTTCCCAAGATTCTTATTACAACATCAGACAGACCTCGTGGGGTGCGTATGCTTTACTTGGAGAGTTCTGAGTGATCAACTGGTTATAAGATAGCAAGGTTTTCATACCATCATTGGTAAATTGAAGATGAAAATAATAGCTTTCACATTTCACATGGATTTTTTTCTGCTGTTTCATTTACTGACTATCAATAACCTTGTATGTGTATGTAATCTATTAGTTTCTTTAGCACTATTTGTTTCCTTCGATAAAAAAAAAGCAACCTCATGCATGTGTTCTTGTATGCAAATGATCTGCATTACCTCACTGGGGAGATTACTGGCATTTGTGAAAACCATAAAAGAAGGGGTTTTAAAAATAGGAAAAAGTATGTCTCACAGTTTACTGGAAACTTGGACATTAGTACCTGAAGTAATAGTTGTATTGTATTTTGAAATGTTATGAACTTTTTGTAAACCAATGTCCTTAAACAATGAGTTTAATAGTTTATCTTCAAATTTATATAGAGATACTGGAAGTAATACAGTGATAAGGATGAGGGGTAATGGCTTCAAAGTGGAGGAGAGATTTAGATTAGAGATCAGGAAGAAATTCTTTACCGTGAGGGTGGTGAGACTCTGGAACAGGTTCTCCAGAGAAGTTGTGGATGCCCCATCCCTGGAGGTGTTCAAGACCAGGCTGGATGGAGCTTTGAGCAACTTGGTCTAGTGGGAGGTGTCCCTGCCCATGGCAGGGGGGTTGGAACTGAATGATCTTTAAGGTCCCTTCCAACCCAAACCATCCTATGATCAGGGAGAGCAGTTGGAACAAGGAACCGTCCATTCCCCTAAACTTGACTTTGGCACTGTAGTTACCACATTGCAATTTAACTCACCTGTTTTGCAGAGAACAGTGAGATTCTGTGAACAACTGTCTACTGTTATACCTAACTCGCATGTCTACTACCGAAGAGGACTGGCTTTGAAAAGAATTATTCCACAGTGTATTGCAAGGGACTTCACTGATTTAATCGTCATTAATGAAGATCGCAAAATACCAAGTATCCTTTTGTGTATTTATTAAAATAGATATACCAGCCCTGGACCTATTAGGGAAAGAAAATAATTGTCTAGTGTGCATCAAAGATCTACTTATTTTGAATTTTTTCTCTTCACTGTGCAGCTTACATTGTAACTACAGAGTTAAAACTCACTGTGCCAGCTTGAATAACTGACAGCTAATGGAACTTGGAATTATTAAAGAAAGTTTGTTGGCTTTTTTTAAAGTTTGTAATGCATGAATAAACATCATTATTATTTCAGTGAATTTAACAGTTTGAGTAATTTGTAAGTTTTTCTGACCAGGAAGTTTGATTTAATTTTGCTGACTAGATAAAACGTTACTAATTAGTGAGAAAGCAATAGAAGAATTGCTCTGGTTAGCTGTTGAAACAAAATTTAATGGACATACTTCAGAACAGTAACTCGTTTATGAGTGTATGTTCAAAAATATAGTGAAGCCTTGTAAATCAGGGATAGATGGTGGATATGTGATACTGCATTTTTTAGAAAATGTTCCTCTGTAAATTACATGTTTGAATTTTACCAGCCTTTTTTTTTTTAACTCTGTGAACAGATGGTCTTGTTTTAAGTCATCTGCCTGATGGTCCCACTGCTCATTTTAGAATGAGTAGTGTCCGTTTGCGTAAAGAAATAAAGGTAAGGCTCCAACAAAATTAAAAAAAAAAATCAAACCAAAAAGAGTAGTCTGTTAAATGATAAATATGTTCGGTCTACATGAATTGTCAAAACTGGTTGCACTTTCGTATGATTCAGCTGATCTTGTAAAGGTGTTTTTTCATAAGCTAACAAGAGGCCAAGGACTAATATGTTCTACTTCCATAAGCAGCATATTTCTATTTTCATAGTGATTTGGCAAATTCCTTTAATTGTCTGCCAAGTATTTTTATAGTTGTGCCGATAAATAGCAGCTGGTAACTTACATCAATAGCGAATATCCGATGTATAATATACACACAACAGGGTATATAAAATCGGCAGTATAATAGATTTCAACAGATGTGTATGTGTTGAATATGTCACTATATAACCTAGTATATGTGTCAGAATAAAACCTGTCACTTCTGTAGTAAGTATTGCTTACTTAACCCTAATTAATTTGTAGTAATTTTTTTTTTGTTTCCTCTTTTGAAATTAGTAACTTTTAAACCTCATCTGTTCTTAATAATCTCATATACTCTTAGTCCCATATTCACTTAGTGTTAGTAGAGAGAGGACTTCCGTGATGGGTAGACTCTATTATTTGCTATAAGGGGTGCTGTCAGGAGTGGAAATTGGTGCAGGAGAGAGGAAATGTGAAATTAGTTATTTCTGCTTTTTTGTTCAATTTATATTGTTGAACCAAAGATCCTTGTATTAGCAGCTGCTCCTTTACTTGTTACCAGCCCTGTTAAAAGAAGTTGGCCCTGGTTGTCTTCGCCCCATTTTATTTCAAACTCTTCTTTGATAATACATTAAAATCATTTTGCAGTCTGTTCTTCACATTCTTACCTATTACTTTCATTTCAGCGAAAAGGGAAAGAGCCCACAGAGCACGTACCTGAAGTAATTCTGAATAATTTTACGACACGACTCGGACATTCTGTTGGTCGCATGTTTGCTTCTCTCTTCCCACATGATCCTCAGTTCATTGGAAGACAAGTAGCTACATTTCACAACCAGCGAGACTACATCTTTTTCAGATTCCACAGGTGACGTTTTCCACAAAACTCACAAATAAGAGAGAATGTTCTTGTAACTTACTTCCTAATTTTTATTTTCATTTCTTCCCCCAGATATATCTTCAAGAGTGAAAAGAAAGTGGGAATACAAGAACTTGGGCCACGTTTTACATTAAAGCTGAGGTCTCTTCAAAAAGGAACCTTTGATTCCAAATTTGGAGAATATGAATGGATTCATAAGGTATGTCTAAGTCATAATAATAGTCCTGCTTGGGAAGGAAGACTAAATCTGACATGAAATGTAACCACGAGTCTTAGCCTAAAAAAGCAGTATAAATGCAGTTCTCAATATGGAAGTGTTTAACTGTAATACTTAGAGGTGTATTTTGAGAAATATGCAAAGTAGAAGCATTCTGCTATATTGCAAATCAAAAATAAAAATAGCAAGTGTGATGAATTTCAATATACTTCAACTACACATTTGCAGAATGTAATTATTTTACCATACACAGATGCAAGCAAATGTGAAAAATGGTCCTCTGGTATAAGCTATTATTGGAAGCCTAGTAAACGATTAGAGCTATTTTTGTGCAAGGATCATAATGTAAAAATCATTAAGGTATTCACATAGGTGTCACTGACCTCTGCATGTCTTCAAGTGAAATAGAAGTATTACTGTAGGCAAGGATAACTTACTTTTCCAGTCATTTTTACCTTGGAATTGCAGTTGATTGGCAAAACTTAGAAGTGAGTATCCAAGCTATACTAGAAGGAAAATTCTAATACTCCTAATGTAGCCCATAAAATGGATAATCCTGTTTTGAAGACACTTTGCCTACTGCCAGTAGCCAGAACTGCTATGTGTTCTTTAGTTCTAAATCACTGATTTCTAATTCTTCTCTGTTGTTTATCTTGAAAGACTCAACTACACTGTAACTGGGACACATTTCACTGCCTACCCTACTATAAATTGAGTAGTTGCATAAATTTGCTGGTTAATAACTTTCCTTTTAAATTTCAGCGCCGAGAAATGGACACAAGTAGAAGAAAATTTCACTTATAAGGGACAGCTCTCTGCCAGTTGCTGGTGTCCAGAAATACAGAAAACTGCTTTGAACTATGGATTATCTGAGACTCCTAACGATAATGAACAGTATCTGCCTGCATAAAGACCATCTGCAAACATTAAAACTTCCTACAGGAGCAGATCAAGTAGGACACATCTTTCTTCTTATGTTTGTAGCTAAATCCAACATGATGAGGACACTGACTCTTCTTCCAGTTTAGCAGGAAAAACTATGGCAGTCTCAGAGCAGCCTGTAATTTAGTTGTCACTGAAGATCTGCCATGAATGCTGTTGTGCTATAGAGACAAATTCCACTTTGCAGCATCAAAGACAGTAAACATTTTGGTTAAAGATATTCTCAAAATAAAGTATTTTTAGTTATACAACTTTTTTTTTCTGTTTTTTTTTTTTCTGTTAAGCAGCTAAACCGAGACATCTTCCATTAATCAGGTAAGACATGTTAAACATGTTTCTAACTTATAGTATGCTGTTCCCTGACAGTATGGTGATAGTTTTCCAGAAATGGTCTCCTATCTAGAGAACATTGAGAAGGCTGTATGCAATCCAGGAAACCTGTAGTATTTTCTTTTGTTAATATCTTGCATAAAATAGCTATGTTGAAGTTGCCTGTAGGAGTCAAACATATTCCTGTATCTCTTCTGTGAATTTCACATTTAGGAGAGGTATGTACTCTAAGCAGTTTATATTCTTTTATATAAAAAGAAATAAACACCGGTGGGAAAGAATTTGTAAGGCCAGCTTACAGGAAGCACATATAGCTAACTCATCTAAATACACGGCTCAGTGTGAGGTCTCTGAGCAGGGTTTGTCCTATCAAAATCTTAAAAATGTTTCTTCAGCCTCATAGCTATTCTTGAATTGGTGAATTAACTACTGTTTGCTCAAAGTCTGCACATTCACTGGTAGCTAAAATTCTGTTTTCTTTGTACTTTCTTTTCACATGCAGCTGTGCTTTTTCATATTTACCTAAAGAGTAAGATGGCTTATAGAGTAAGTCATCTACTAGGGCAGAATTACTCTTTTAAGATAAAAAATAACTAAGTTACTTTTTGTCTTTACTTAATGTCTCTGATATGGGATAGCTGTATAGTTGAATTATAAACATTATAACTAGCCAAAAATTTTTTTTGCTGTTCTATTTCTATTATGCTTCTAAGTATAGCACTGATGAAGCCGTGTTGTTCTGTAAGATTGTCAACCCCAGGAAAACTTGGAGCAGGCTCCTGTATATGCTTTCCAGCTGCTGCGGAGTGATGCAGTAACTGGTGAGGTGTCAAGATACCCAGAAGTTAATATGTTACAGTAATTCCCAGACCAGACTAAGTCAAGACACTTTTATTTTTTGCTTGGCATATAAAACTGATTCCCTTATGAAACAGAAGTATCGTAACTAGCATACAGTTCATTTGGAGAGGTAGATGGTAAGAGGTTTGACGACAGTAGCAATTTTACAGTTAGATTTGGCACGTTAAAGCTAAGCTTCTGTACAGGCTTCAAACCAGGCCACTCCTTCAGGCACTCTGCCCCTACACACATCAGCAGCTAAGAAAAGATGCTAAAAGATCTGAAAAACAACAACAACAAAAATAGTTAGAAAAGTATTAATGCTAAATAAAGCAACTCAATGTCTAAGAACATGTACCTTCAGACTATGCCATGGACAGCTATTTAGAAAAAAAAAAATCCTCTTTTTCCATAGCTGTCTTATGAAACTATTTTATAAACTTTTAAAACCGTGAAGGAATCCCCAAGGGTACAAGAAGACAATCAAAGCTGTTACAAATGAACTGAAGCATAGTGTCTCCTGGAAGCCAAACTGCTAAGTGGAAGGCCAGAAAAAGTTGTTCCCAGTCACCTGGTGCCTAGAGAACCACCAGGCATCTCCTTTGCCTTTGACGTGCAGGGGGAGTCTGTAACTGACCAATTGTGCTTCCCCTTCATGCCAGGGAGGTGGTGCTGACTGGGTAAACAGGAACTGTACTGGCTCAGCGTGTAAACACCAAGATTACAACTAAGAAATTGCCTAGTTTGAGGAAGTGCTTGTAAGATATACAGTGAAAGAAATAAATTTTCCATATAGGTACTGTAACTAAAACCACTGCTCTAATGATGTTTGCCTGTAACACCAGAAGAAACAAGTGCTCCATTCCAAAATCAGAAAGGGAAGATAAGGGCTGTAATTAAGAAAGAAAATACTAAGCCTTTTATGCCCTGTGCTTGCACATGTATGCGTGAGACAGAGGAAACGTTATTTCCTGACATCCACACCCAGGAATTAGCAGACCTTGGCAGAGCTCAGTGGGGAACTGTATGTGTCACTGATTAAAGTACAGTTTATTTGGCTTTTTATAGGTTATTAGTCTAATGCTTACAGAGGATCTGATTTCTTCCTTGAATTACTACCTAAAGCTGAAGCTACAGTGCGTGGACACATGTCAATGTCCAAGAATAGTATCTTTTAAATAACAATAGTTGATAAAACTCACAATAGAAATATCTTTAAAAGCTATGAGAACTCTTAAGCACATTTCAGTTACACTGATGTAATTCATTGCTCAAAACAGTGGGGGAAGTGGTTTTCTTTTTGTTTGTCAAATAGTTAAGCATCAGCCTCTACACTGTTACTATTACTAGCGTGAACCACCTTGTTTAGACAAACTTTTTGGAAACTTTATAAAGTCTGCTTGAGGGGAGAACGGTTTTAAAGAATGATTTTAACAACTCAATCCTACTGTGGTCAACTTTCTATAAAGCTTCCTAAATAACACAGTGTAAATCTAGGAAACAGCAATTCTTCGGGTGATAGAAGTCAGAAAACCAGAATTCTTCAAAGTTAAGACTCAGTGTGAGATTTCTAAGGATTGTGAAGGATGGGTAACTGCATTATCAGGTGCTCTGAAATAACATATATGCTCTCACCCTAACAGATCCAAGTGAAGAGATGATGGGGAAGTAGGACACAGTAAAATTTTGCATTTGCTTCGGGCAAAATATCAAATTATGGTGACTCTCAGACTCTTCCTAAGACTACTATGGATCTAAAACTCACCTTTCTAAATAGGTTAGTCTAAAATCTAATCATTGGAATTTTCAAGGAATGCCAGAATTAGTAATCTTCACAGTGGCAGGAGTAGTGCTAATGAACCTACAGCAGTTTAGGAATCCAAACGAGTATTTAACTCTTTCTAGTTATTTAAACTGCTACCCATGTAGTAGCTTACTTGAGTGGAGTGATACAATTCTTGGGTGACATACTTTTTTCTTTTGGCTTAGAGGGCGCATCCTGCAGGGCACAGTGCCCTTCTTTGAGACCACTGCTAACCTGTCTTTGGAAGTGCTGTTTGAAAGTTTAAGAACTAAAGCCTGCTTCATCTGCCGTTATTAGGATTCACCATGTACTCTCAGGCAAGTAATCCTGTGTGAGAAAATGGAAATAACACCCTTATGTGGAAGGGAGATACAGCAGAATTACTGTACAGCCAGGTCAGTCCAAATCGCAGCTGGGCAGCGGCTGGCCCCGCTGCTGCTTTGCTGCAGCAACAGAAACTGGTGGAAGCACTGCGACAGCTAAATGCCACTTAAAATACTCAAGAACAGCATGTGTCCTGTACAGAGCTACCACCAGAACTGGGGAGGAGGAGGAGGGCCCAAAACAAGGATCTACACCAGCTGCAGAAGTCAGATGTCTCATTCTGAGACATTATGAGACTTTAATACAAGCAGTCTCATTTAAAGCCGGTGTTTAATGACAGAAGAGTTTATGAATCGTAATTCAAGAACTTACCAGTGAAAGATACCAAAGTAGTTCATGTAATTACAAAAATGAACAAACTTTCTGGGGTCTGAAGGGATTTGTACTTGATGATACTCCTGTCAGTAGAGGATCATGTTGTGCATTCTGCAGGCAGAATTGCTTCAAGTCTGCTGCAGCCTGAGAAACCTAGTCAGAATAAAAGCTGGCATTAGAATTCACTGAACACTCTTTACCAAAGATGTTAGGTACATGAAAAAGCATAAACAGCACTGTTAAAAGATTCTGCAGTACACCTCATGTAGATTTTATACAACAGTTTCACTGTAATTTTTTGTTTTCTTAAAGACACAAAGTTGAGCAATATTAGAGTAAGAATTAATTTGGAAAGTTTTCGTGTTAAACTTCTAAGCATGAAGGGTGAAAGATGAGGAACATCTTGGACATGGCTTTTTTAAATATATGAAGATCTTTGTTCTAGCATAAATTGTTTAAAAATACACCCTATAGTTTAAGATGCTCTACTGGACTAAAGTGGTATTTCATCTTCCCTTGGAAAGCCGTCCTTCGATGGCATGGCTTGAGGGGTTCTGGCAGGCTGTGCCTACCTAAAAACGGAACAGGGAAAAAATTGTCTTTTCTTTGCCGTAACTCTGAACTCGTAAGAACGATCAAACTTTCAGAAAGTAGCATCTTCAGTGGTATCTTGTATTTGCAGTTTGCCCAGAGTTGTCTCTAATTTGCCCAGTCTCACCCCGAAAACGCCCCAAGTTAAACTCGGTCAGTTCCACTTCGGTGAGAGGCGCTCGGTACCTCTCGCAGCCAAGTCTCCATTTTACAGCGCCCGGTCCCGGGCAGCGACCTGTTGGAAACCCCGACTCCGGCCGCCCTTTTCGCCGCGGCCTGGTGGGAGGAAGCCGCTCCCCAGAATCGGGGCACGACAGGGGAGAGCGGGGCGTCTCCATCCCCCACGGGGTCCCCGAGAGGCTGCAGGAAGCGAGAGGGCGCGGCGGGCCGGGCCCCGGGGAGGCGGCGGGGAAGGGACGCGGCCGCCCCGGGGCTCGGCTGGGCCGGGGAGGCCGAAGGAGCCGCGGGGCTAAAGCCCGGGAGCAGGCGCGGCCGCCGAGGAGGGTCGGCGGGGCGGGGCAGGCCGGAGCGGGCCCGGCCGCCTCCGAGGAGCGTCCCGGGGCGCGGCC
>JAHREE010087675.1:0-12438 GCA_033628505.1 Tringa tobata | reverse complement strand
CCTTCTGTCTTTCAGTCCTGCTTCTGCTTTCCGTTTTTACTTCTGCTCGGTCAATTAGTCATTTGTAATTATTTCCCTCTTTATTTACGCGGGCATGTATTTTCCCTGGGAAGCTGCTGCCCTGGTCCTTGTGGAGTCAGTGTAACCTGTCTCCAGCCCTGCTTGTTCTCTCCAAACCTACTGGCGTCACGGATGGCAATCAAGGGGCAGGATCGACGGCTCGTTAGGCACCGGCTGCTGGGCACTGGGTGCTGGGCACCACCTGGTGCACCACATCCTGCCCTGAGATGGGTTGTAAGGCCAGAAACACAATGCAGGGGCAAAGCCAGAGAGGCACGAGTGCCTCGTGAGGATGAGGAAGGTGAGGGCATCCTGGCGTCGCAGGTTCTGTCCCTTCGGCTCCCACCGCCACCACTCTTCTGCTGGGGAAACCAAGGCGGCAGCAATGGCACTAGCTGCTTCAAAGGGCTCCTGCCAAGCGCGTCACTGCTATTTGTGTAATGGGCTGAAAGTCTTGAGTGAGCGGTGATACATAAAGGAAAAGCCTTAGCGTAATTACTGATCCTTACAACTTTTCATTCCAGAAAATTTGAGGGTACGGAAATAGCTGTAAGGGTAAGCAGGAGATAAATCTCAGTTTGAGGCACCGTCCTTATTTATGCATTTCCAACATGTCCTGGGGTTGCTGTCCCACCGGCAGGGCTTACCAAGGGTGCAATCCCTTTCTTCTGCATTTCGAGGTAATTTCCAGCTTTCTCCTTGCACAGCAATTAGAACCATCAAAGCTGATCAAAAAGCAGGGGAAAAAAATCTTTGCAGATACTTCATTTAAATTTCTTTCCTACCTTTTTTTTTTCATTTCAGACGTTTTAAAAAAGTGTTTGGAACACTTCTTTCTCAAGATTGTGAGCAAATTTCCCTCTGCTCTCCCATAAACAGGTAATAATAGAAACAACGTATGTCCCCTTCTATATCCACATTAAAGAAGTTTATGCCTGTCCCACTTAGGAAGTAGCTGCCACAGTGACCTGCATTTTTTTCATTTCATCTCTACTTTCTTGTGGGTTCATTTAAATTTCTCTGTAGTGGTAGAGAGTCCTAGGCATGTGTTTTTCTCAGAATCAGGCTGAGACTGAGTTTCTTGTCGCAGCTGGTGGTCAAGTTGCTCAAAGGCTCTAGTTTGCCCGAGCAGTGAACTGTCTCTTTAGTACCAGTAGCTAGAAGAAATGCTTCACATTAATGCCAGCAATGCTCCAGTGGCCCTCTGCTCACTTCTAGGCAGCTCCTGGTCTAAAGAGTTGAAAGCCTTCCATGCTCTCTGACCAGGACATCTTCTGCGACTGTGCACAGGCTGGGAAGCAGCACCTGGTTTGATTTCAGCTCTCCCAGTTGCCGCAGTTTGCTGGGTTTTGGAAAACATCCTAGGGAAAACAATTCAGCAGCAGCTGGCATGCAGGCTACAGGCAAAGCAGGTACAGGCTGCTGTGGTCTCTGCTCCTGGTGCCACTGGTCACAGCTCTGGTACCTTGGGTTGCCCACCAGCGGTGAGAGCCAGAAGCATGGTATGCTCCAAGATGGAGCCACGGGCACCGGGTGCCTGCCGGGTGAGCTCACAAGCCAGTGTTGTTTCATAGCAGAGCACAAAACTCACTTTTTTCTCAGATGCCCCACAAATATGAAAAGGAGTGGGAGGGAGAGGACAAAGGAAAATATTCCTGTCGAAGGGGCCAAGCGCTAGGAAGGGAAGAGCAGAGTCCACATTCAATAACATTTATGCTTATCTCAATATTGTACCTGGCGCCTAGGTACTGTAGCAATTGGAACCTCATAAATACCAATGACAGATAGTAATTAGCACCCCATAAATACCATCAACAGATAATCTTGCCGCTAGGAAGCAAGAACAAGCTTTTCATACCCAACTGGCCAAGCAAGCTTGAAGGTGAAAATAACAAGAAGATGGGAAAAAAAACACCATTTGAAAACAAAGGTCTTCCTCTGGAGTCAAACTTTTTAATAGAAATAAAGCCTAAACCAGCAGCCTTATACTAGCCTTAGGCTCCAAAGTGCCCCAAGTCAATTTATATCTGGCTGATAAAAGGGTAGTTGATTGATTCATTGCAGCTAAAGGCTCAGCTCCTAGGAATGCATGGTGCTTAATTTTTTTCTGGGATCCCTTTGATCTCTGCTGGAGGTTGAGGAGCAGGCTCCGAATTATGAAGTTTTTTTGGAATAATACTGAGACCATTTCACAGAAAAGTCACCTTCAAGTCTCCAAGATTCTCTCTAGAGACATGGGGATGGTGGAAAGCTTCTAGCATGACATTTTTATCTAAGAGAAAAGGAATTCAGCAGGTCTTAAAAGAATGGTAATCCAATCATGTTTAGACCAACATTAAGATCTGGATGGAGGACCTCAAGTTTACTACATACTAGGACGGTATCTGGAAGCAATAACAGATTTACAGATCTCTGTAGATCAGCTAGAGGAGGAAGACAGACATCCTACACCAACCTAAAAAAACAATTTTTGGAACATGGGAGAAACTCACCTTTCAATTCAGAGCATTAAATTCCACAGTAGTATTTATTCCAGGTTAACAAACTTGCATTGGAAGTATGGCATCTGCTCCCTACTGTTCCCCCTCTACACAGAGCCCTCCCAGTCTCCCCACGTACCTTAGAGCCCAGACTGTCTTTCACCTTGTCCTGCCTGCCAGCCTTTTATCACGTTTGCTACCCTGCTGTAGACCTCCCGCAGCCAGACCAGTGGCTGAGAGTCTACTGGAGTCTGGGGGTCTTCCCATCACGGCTGGTGGTCAGCAGGACTGGACCCTGCAGTTCAGTATCTGACAAGTGCTCTGGCAAAGCAAGTCATGTAATGAGGAAACCTCTTTCAGCGTAACTCTAATAACCTCCTCCATAATAATATAGAAATGCGGAAGACTTCACGTTCACCGACTGTATTTACCTACGCATTACAAAATATTAAATGGCATATTTAGCAAAACAAGGGCTTTCAGGTATTCTCTTTGGTATGTAATTGTCAAGGGCAGAGCTGCACGTCGAGTTTGTATCTGTGTTGAAACCTCTACCGACTTAATTACAGTAAAATTCATGAAGTGTAGTCATTATAATCAGCTTTGCAGCAACACAAACATATATGAGCCTTGTTTATATGACAGGAGCGTCCAGACTTCGCATCCCAGCTTTCCCCAGGAACAGCCAGATTGGAGAGGAGAAGAGGGAAGGGAGGGAGAAGGGAAGACTGCAAGAATCGCTCAGCTGATATTGCAAAAATGCATGGAAACAGCCGCTAAGTCTTTCACTGCCTCCACCCTTCCCAGCAGTC
Organism: Tringa tobata; assembly: GCA_033628505.1. Lineage (NCBI taxonomy): Eukaryota > Metazoa > Chordata > Aves > Charadriiformes > Scolopacidae > Tringa > Tringa tobata. The sequence continues at coordinate 9,086 of JAHREE010087675.1, read as the reverse complement.
TCGTTATGGTAAATAATGTTGTGCTTATTTGAAAACTCCTGTTTCCCGAGGCTGGCTGCGCCGGGGGAGCCGGCAGCGCAAGCGGCGCTGAAGAGCTCTGCGCCCAAACGCCCAACCCCGGCGCCCGCGCCCCTCCGCTCCCTTTGGTGCTCCTCTGTTTGCTTTCAGAGGGTGGCTCTAACTTCTGCCTTAAAGTCAAAGCATATCGTGGCAGATGATACCCTAATCGCGGTGTCTAAATATAATCCGAGGGAAGACAATTTAAGAGAGCTCAGCCGCACTTTTTTAAGCAACTGTCAGGAAACTGCCTGTGCGCCTCGCTGCTTTGGAGTAAGATTAAATGAATCAGTCTCACCATTTGAATGCGTGGGAAGTCAGAGACAGCGAAGTGACAACTAAGGACGGTTTATTTATAATTGGGCCCTCCTCCTCTAGCTGTTTGTGCACGAGTCCTGTGCTCTAAGTTCAAAAGTATCTGCCCTTTCTGTAAAATTACTCACAAATGCTACGTGTAGGCCAGGTGGATGCCTACGCTGGTTTGGCTGATTATAAAGTTCATGTAATTATTATTGAACTGCCTAGTGATGTTTGGAAAAAGAAAAAAAAAAAAAATACAGCTTATTATGCAGCAGCTTCAAAAGGCTCTGACTCCCCGGTTCTTCAGCCAGGAATCTTTCACAACAAGGAAGAGCCTGAGCTGGGCATCGCCGCCGGGAGAAGTCCTGGGGGATGGCAGGGGGACTGGGGGACCGCTGGAGCAGCAGCTTGGTGGCCAAGGCAGGTCTGTGAGGGCTGGAGGGCGACGCGGAGGTGGCGTCGGTGGACACTTTACTAGCAGGGACCTTTGATACTTAAGCTGCTGCTCCCCACTCCTCCAGCAAAAACACCTCTGACTTTAACCTGGAGGTTTAGAGGTTTCCAAATCAAGAGTTCCCGAAGACAGGTAACAGCACTGTAGCTGCAGCTGCAACCACAAACCTGAGAGAAATTCAGTAGTTTATGGTTTATCTGACTAATAAGGCCAACTGGAGCGGCACCGCAATGAGAAATGGGTTTGCCAAAGGAAAAGTGTGGGTATCTTATCTCCACCACCTCAGGAGATGGCCCCAAACTTTTGAAGTGTCCTTCTGAGCAAGAAAAGGCAATACCCACAAATCTGAGATAAAGTTGCCGAGAGGAGGACTCGGGAGTGGTTGAGTGCCTCAAAAGAAGAGCAAGATTGCTCTTGGCCCAGCCTCCGAGCGGGTAAATCAACGGAGTTGAGCTGCCCCCAGTCCTTGAGCTTTCCTTCCTCCACACTTTGGCAGGCTTGGCCTTTAGTCTGTAGCATCAGCCTGCACCCCTAACTGGGAAATATTATTAAAATGTCATTAAATATTAAGAGAGACAACACAGCATCTCTCACAGTGAGGGAGCGCCTGACACAGCAATGCTTTTCCTAATAAACTGCCTTGACAAACAGTTTACTTATATTCTTATTTCAATTAGATGAACTACTCTGCAGCGGTAAGGATGAGTGTGGCTGGGTGTTATTATGAGAAGTAGTAAATATTTATTTGGCTCTCTCAGCATGGAAGTGGGTGGGCGGCAGGGTCTCAAGACAAGACCTCATCAGCACAATTTTTAAAGCCATAGTCACAGACTGCAGCTAACCAGCGAGGCATGGGGCTGTTGTGTGAACCCATCACCAATACCTTAGCTAATAATGTTAGTACAACATTAACGGCGATGGACATCATGGCCAGGGTTTAGCTTTTACAGTGATCCGGGCTGGAAAAGGAGATGACCTCCACTAAATAGTCAAGTAAGTGTAAACACCACAAGGGTTTTCTGTCACTGCCCAAGAGGCTTCTGCCAAGCTCAGGGCTGTGTCGTGGCAGGCACTGCGTGTACTGAAGGTGCTCCTTGGCCCACAGTACCTTAATATACAAAGCCCCCGAGCCTGTTGGTGGTCAGGTCATGGGCTCAGATCTCCAGGCTCCCAGCCGAGCAAGAGAGCCCTGCAAAGGCAGGAAAAGGACAGCTGGAAGGTACTGGGAAATTTAATCTAAGCACAGAAAATCTCCATCTCTGCTTTCTTGGAAACTTTGCTTCCAGTTTCAAGTATTTTCTGTTGACAGAGAGAAAGTCATGGAAGTAACCACGCATGCTTGTCTTTACAACACTTCTAGTCTTCTGGCCATTTAGGGAGGGGGAATAAAAATGTTTAACTTAGGAAAAGCTGTTGCTTTCTAGAAAATCCCATGAGGCTTTTTGCAGCACATGAGTTGGAAGCCACGAGGTTCCTGTCAGCACATCCGTACTTATCCCTGAAGTATGGAAGATCAGCTTCGGCAAAGTGCCACAGAAAGTTTTATTACTTTAAAGTCACTGAGTTTGTCTTGTAGAGCCTGACCACAATTTTACCTCAGTCTGCATATTTTTTTTCCCTTATCATAACCTCCAGTATAATAAAATAATTAACATTACTCTCCTGATACCTTTCTTTGAAATGGCTGTTTCAAGAGGCTGAAGGGCAGACAAAAGTCCCTTCCCTTGCTGCTGAAACCATGTCTGAGATCAAACATGGCTGCTCTGCGCCAGTCAGGCCACGCAATGGGTCTTTTTAAGATGGAGTGAGGAGAATGGGATAAATACAGGTAAGTGGCGAGGTGGGATACGTGCGTGGGCCAGACAGGCACTGCCCAGTGGGAACTTGGCTTGTAACTCAGCTGGTGAATAACTCCAGAGAGTCTATAATGATAGGCGACCTCACCTAATGCCTCATCAAAAATACAACACACTTTGCAGAACAGAGCATCCCTCACACAATCCTCTACAAGCACTTTACACAGTGCTATAATCACAGCCCGCCCATAAGTGACTTGTTGGGGTTTTTTTAAATATGTTGGTCCTTTCATCTGAAACAGTTTCCTCCTTTCCCTTTGACTGGTGTTCAGGATGGGTTTAAAAAGAGTGTTAAATCTAAAATTTCAGATCCAGAAGCACAGGGTTCGGAGTGCAAGATGATTCCTTGCGTGCCTCTATGCATCCCTAATCCAAAAATTATTTGGAGTCTGGAGCAGCTGATTTAAAAGGGTGGGCCAAAATGTCCTTCCAAGAGGCTGTGTTTAGAGATGCGTATCTGTCCGTGGGCATAATAGCATCACTGGTACCAGTAGAACTGCACTGGCTGGTAGCAGCTGGGGCTCTGCCTGTGGGGCCCTGCTAATGCCAATGGCCACCCAAAATGTTGAGTTTATGCTGACAGAGACTGTCCCTCCCTTGGGAATGGCAGTTTGGGTAAGAGGGAGGGTGTCAGCTGGAGTTTAAGGGAAGCACTGATGGTTTCACCAAAGGAAGCTGAGGAATTATGAAGTGAAATCAGTGCAAAATTTTGAAGAGGATCGTTTGAAAAATCTCTTTTAAAATTGCGAAAATATTGGGGAGGGGGAAATATAGAAATAACATTGTTACACTTCAGGTTATTTTCAGCAGGATATAAGGACCACACTTAATCTTTGTTGTGTAGAATGGGCGGGTTTTTTTTCCTTGCTCTAAGTGTGTCTCTTAATACAGCCTTACCGGTGGAATAATTAACAAAGCCTGCATCACAAATGCGGTGCTCTCGAGCTAGGTACTGATGTGCCCTTTCCCACTGCAGCAGGGGATAGGAGGGTTTCTAGTGAGCTCTGGGAAGCAGGAGTCTCCCAGGAATTTCTGAGCACAGAAAATGCACGACTAGGTGCTGTCGGCGATTTTCACCAGGAGGTTTTTCTCCAGTGAATTTTTCCTCCTTCCAGCCAAGGACAAACCTCTGACACTAGCCCACATTATTGTTTGAAGACAGATTGAAATCTCGTGATTCTGACACCGTTTTATTTTTAATTTCCACACTGCAAATGTCAGGGGAAAAAATACCCTAAAAATTATACTTCAGAAAAGACTATAATTACTTCCAATTAATTCATGGCCCTGGTTGTTTGAAAGACTTGACCACAGCTAGAATTTCATTATCTGATAAGCACTTTTTTTAAAAAATATATTTCAAAGTTTCTTTTTTAATAATAAGAAGAAAAGGATCCGAGACCCTGACAACAATACCTGAGCCAACTGCAAAAGCTCGATGATGGGAAATTGTGTTTAACCCCTCAAACAGAGAGGCCACATAATTTTCACGGCATTTATTTCAGCAATATTCCTGTTGGGGAAGTAAGGTTCAGAAACGCGATCAGATGTGGCGATGGGCATGGATGAGGTGACCCAGATCTCTGCCTTCCCTGGGGCACTAATCAGACTCTGCGCTTTCATCGCACCTTCCTTCCATCCGTGGTACCTAAAGCGTTTTACCAACATCTGTCCTGTTTCTCATTGCCACACTCCTGTCTGTATCGGGGTACATCTACTAAAGCCACCGAGGTTATCTCAGCATCATCTGGTTTCATAGCGGGAATTAAGCCTCATCCCTCTGTACGTCTGCACCGTAAATCCAATTGTTACCCCATGAAAAAGGCATTTGCATCACATGAGCTGCACTGCGGATGCCACTGATGTTCAGACTGAGTAAAAATATCTGTGTTCTTATAGAGTTCCACTCGCTGGTGCACGGGATAATTTTTCTTTGGGTTTTTATGGTCTTATTTTGAACTTCAGCTATGACAGGGCCATCAGTCCCTAACCCCACTCAAGTATGCAGTGCATTTTCCATATGCATTGGAAGATAAGGGCCTTTACCCAGAACATTAAAGAATAAGCAGTCATGGTCCCAGTACAGTACTCTGACTGTTTTCTGACATGCTTAGGAGCCAGTCTGTGTCATTTGTCACGATGAAGAGGGAGGTGCAGGCTGGAGGGATGCAGCAGGGCGGTCTCCTGCAAAACATCTGCCCATGAAAAGGGTCCTGTGTGGAGGGATGGGTGGTACTGAAGGGAGCTGAATCCAGTGACAGAGCAGCAGCAGGGTGTCAAGTCAGTTAATGTCGTATCCCCTTTCCCTTAGCATCCCAGCCAGCTACAGGGCCAAGTGTTTCAGTTGCTAGCAGCGACCCAGAATCCCAGTCACAAGGGACAGGATTTTCTCCAGGTGATGCCACGGAGGCAGCCTATACCGGGTGTTTGCTAACGATTAGCAGAGGCGTAAGGCTTGGAACGGGTGTACCACAGCAGCCTGCCTGAGTGCCCACAACTTGCACACAGAGCAGACATTCCTGCTATCCGTGGAAAAATCCTCCCCCAAGTATTCCACATGACAGTCTCTAGTCTTGGAGTGGATCGTATTAGGAGGAAAGAAATTAAAAATTGCAATTGACTCACCAGTAAAAATATGTGAGTGTACCCAGCAAATAAAGTTGATTCCCTCAGCGCTTACCTAATAATTTTGCTTTTAATTAAACTGTCCATTCCCGCACTGATTTACATTTAAAAAGAAAACATGTGTGTGTATTTCACTGGGAAACCTTCCCCTGGTGTTTACAAAAATATTTTGCTTTGCTTAATGGGAAAGATTTGGGGCCTGATTCTTGTTAACAACATGCTGCCTTCCAGCTCCTCTGTGAAGGCAAACAGGTATTAAAGGTTGTCACTGAAGGCGACGTGCTCGCCCTGTGTGCTTACAGCCTTTCTTTTCTGGTTTTATTTATTTTGTTGTTTGTTTTTTTAATGTACTGTGCAGTCTTTTATTAGTATGTTTTTTAGGCTCAGCCTTTCTGAAGAAGAAAATGCACTGGATTGACACTGGGCTGAGAAAGCTGGGACCCACAAACGCCCTCAGCTTTCTTTGGGAGAAGGAAGAAATTCCACCTCAGTAGCAGGCACCTCTGGCATTGCCCTTCGCGTACTCTTGGCATATCTGGGGCCTGGCAGAGGCAGCAGAGAAGAGGAGGTGATGCCACCTTAGCGTTTCTGGCTCTGAGAGACCCAAGGACACCTCTTGTCCATTTGTGAAATCCCCCTCAAATGGGAGTGGTGCCCAACAACTATGTTTTAAAACTCACCTGCCTTCCTTCTTGTGCCTTGTCCTCCAAAATCTGTATTAATTTAAAAAAAAAAAAAAAAGAAGACTCTCGTCATTTCCAGCAAGAAACAGTAACTCCTGCTACTCCTACTACAGTTGGGCATAAGGCTCAGGCTGTTACCAGCAGTCCCCTGAGACACACCAGTCAAACAGCCTGTGCCCTTCTGGAGAGATGAGTGATGTGCCCCAACCCAAGACCACCAAGATTTGTGTATGTGGGGCAGAAATGGAAACAAGCCCCCCCCCTGAGCTCCACCCCAGCGCTGTGAAATGTCCACCTCTCCTGTCCCTGGCTTAGTCTCTGCCACCATCACCTGAGACCTGTGGTGGATGTAGCTGAGGACGCTGCTGCCTCGGTGGTACAGGACGCTCCCTGACAAGGCTGGGCGTACTGTGTACTTGCACCTAGACTACGGGTGTGTTTATGGCAGATCCAAATGTGCAAATAAAGAGATGAGGAAATCATAAGGTGAGGCATTAAAACATGTTTTTCCATCACTGGCTCACCACCCTTTCCTGAGAGAAGGGACCAAATAGAAGAAATAGCCTGTTAGAGTAGGAAAGTCTCTGTGGAGTCAAAATTTTAGTGACACGTCCTGTGGTCTCAGGTCTGCATGGAGCAGAGCACGATCTCTCGCACAGAACAACCTTGCCCCGGGGCTGCTGTGGCCATGCTGCCAGTGTCTGGCTCCCAACAGGTATGGTCACTCCACAGGATAGGGCTAGATGACCAAGGGTATAGCATCCTTACATGGACGCTCAATTTTGGGGATGATGGCAAGAAGGTGGTGGGCTCAGAGCTGGGCCACCTCTGGAGCGCATCCCTGTTCGTGCACTGCAGTGGGAGTATACAGCAAGGGGTTGTATACCCCATCTCCAACCACATGCCCCAAGTCCCCTCCATCAGGGAGGCCCCTGTGCAGGCCGAGGAGGAAGATGAACCCCTGATCCCTCTGCCTGCCCACACACCGTGAGCTTCCTCCATGCTCCAGGTTTTAGCAGCCAATCTGGGCCGAGGTCAGGACCTGTTGAGGCTGGTTTTTGTTTACCAAATGAGCTGTGACCTCATTTGGCAGCAACATTTAAAAATATGTAAGACCTGAATGGTCCTAGCTGGTGAAAACATTGCCATTCATTTTCCTATCTTTGGATGCATTATCAGCAGATGAGAATCTGTCATGTCCTTGGTGTTACTGAACCTGAAAGGCAATCAGGAATTGTCGTCCTGGGCCCTCCAAGTAGTCCATCGAGTTCAGCACCTTGCCCCTAAAGGAGGCAGAATAACCTGTGCTTTGAAGCCAGGCAGCTTTAGCATTCGTGTAAGTATGTCAGCACAGGTTTGGTTGCTCCTGCGTCCCCCTCTGTGCTCCACCCACCGGCCACAGAGACAGGAGGCACCACTTCCATGCCCAGGCCACACAGAGTGATTCCTGCAGACCCCTCTGCTGACTCCTTCCTCTTTTCTTCTGGCGAAAGGGGTGAGGAGGGAGTTTGCTTTATGTTTTAAGCTCCTGTGTCATGCTAGCTTTGGTGGAGTTAACACAGACCCAAGGGCTACAGGATAGCTCAGGGTGAAACGAAGAGGGAGAAGAACCCACCAGCGCGGTCTCACGCAGCAGAGGTTGGCACGACTGCCCCTATTTCACAGTCGAGGAAAGCCAGGGTGCTGTGGCTAACCTGGAGCTACAACTGCAGCAAAATGCAATGATACAAAGGGAAGCTGGTTCATTTAGCAGCCTGCTCCTTCCCTCTGGTTTTGTCTTCTCGGCTCTTGTCCAATACTTTTCCACATCTCCATGGCTCTGAAATGGGGCTCCATAGCTGCCGTTCTGACCAAGGGTAAGAAGGCAGGCTGGGATCAGAAGCATCAGCAGCCTCGGCAAGCAGATAATGCCCTCCATCGAACACGGAGAGAGCAGTGCAGAATGACAATGACCAGAAATGTGTTTCAGGAAAACCTGAGGTTGTCGACTCAGTGCCTAGAGCCAAGTCCTGGGGGTCTCCGTGGTTAAATAAAAGAGGGGCAAGAAGCAAGTTCAAATACTGCGCCCGCTGCTGTCTGAACCCCGTACCCTCCAGCTCTGGCCCGGACTTCCCCAGTGGTCCAGCTGGAGGCAGCTCCATTTCTTTCACAGATTTGGTGGTGGTTGGTCTTGGGATCACTCTCCAAATGAAGCAGGGATGAAACGGCAGCAGGTTTTGCTCCCTCTGCTGTACACTGTCCTCCAGTGCTGTCCCAGCCAACTTTGCGCCCTCAACCACCTCCACCTGCCCTGCCTGCCACTCCCCGACACATTTAACACGCATCCTCGGCTTCATGTTGTAAACAGAATGCAAATGGGCCGTGAGACAGCCCTCTTGTTATTTCAGGCATTTTTCAGTGGGGAAAAAAACCCACGCAAAACACTGAAGATACCTTGCAAACACGGGGGGGCCGCGGGAGCCTGGGGACCACCTCCTGCTCAGTACGGACACCGGCCATCCTGCTCCATCAGCTCGTCAACAGGTTGTTCCCTGGCTGGCTTTTATCTGCCAGCGCAGGCGTCCTCTGAGCACCCCGAGATTTGGGGCCGGGCTGACGGAAGCGCTTGGCTCTGACTGAAATCCCCAAATAAAAGTTACCTCTTGCCTCCTCCTCCTCCTCCTTCTCCTCGAGACATCTGAGCAGGAGCGGCCGAGTGTTGGAGCCCTGCCACGAGCAGATCCTGTGGTGGGAGAGGTCTCTGGGCTGGCACCAGCAGCGGCGAGCGGCAGCTTTTTTGGGGACCAGCCGTAACAGCAGGCACGAAGAGCGTGTGTCTCCACCGCTCTGGTCCCAGACTGCTCGCCTGTAAGGAGCTCCGGGCGGGCAGATCCAGACGGGAGTTAATGCAGGATCACAGCCCCAGGTTTCCTTTCCACTTTTGCCAGAGGCTTTTCGTGAAGTCTCAGCTTCCTCGTCTGCCTAATGGGTACCTGGCGACTGACCTTCCTTCGTAAAGCCCCCGTCAGGCAAAGGGGGCTCTGGATAACGTGGCTTCACCTACAGCTTTCCTATAGGCACCGACAAGAATGATGCTGGTCGGGTTGGTATTCCTACAGCAAGAGCTCAACC
>JAHREE010087613.1:0-13440 GCA_033628505.1 Tringa tobata | reverse complement strand
CAAAAGATTACATAAATTCTTGCATGTTAATGAGAATTAAAGCTTCAGCATCAAGTGTCTGTGTAAAAGGAGCAACACTGGCTCTAAAAAGTCAGCAGTGGTAAATGAACAGCTGTATATAGAAGTAGATGCAAAATATTTCGCAAGTGAAACTGTTTCCTGCACTGATTTGTGCTGGTTGGATGACTAGGGAAAAAACCTTAAAAAAGGGTATGGGATTTAACAAAGAGGTACATACTTTTTCAGGAAAGTGTATCCACTGGTTTAGTGATAGTGGTAAAAGGTCATTTGTTGCTGTGAACTCATTGGTAGTGAGTGAAATGTGTATACAGAAGAGACAAAAGAGTTTTCTCTCTTTTGAGAGAACCCAAGAAAAGGTGCAGAGAAGGATCATGTTTACCTTTACTGTGCTCTCCCTGCTCTTCTATTTCTCTTGTTCTTTAGCTCATAGGAAGTACCACTGCTTGATTTCAGCCGTGTAATCTGTGGTAGAAGTAAATAAACTTTTAGTTTGGCTAAAATGGGAAAAGCAAGGGGGGTTTGTACAAAACATATTGAAGCATCTCTCTTTTGCCTTGTTTTTAACTATTTTAGAAGATGGATCTTCTCAATTACTATATTATTCATGTAGGTATTTCAGAAATAAGGGTAAGGTACAGGTGACAAAATTTCTGTAATTTTATGGTGCTTTGGACAGTAGGAAAATTTTGTGGACTAGCATAATTTAAGAAAGTGAAGATGACTTCTAAACATAATCCCATTGGCTGTATTTTTTTTAACCTCCATTGCTTCAGCAGTGACAAGTAAGGACTTAAATTTCTAAGTTCTGAATGAATAATTCTAAAAACATAAGGTAGGGTGGTGAACATCTTTGATAGTAATTAATCTCAAGGTTAAGATTCTTTATTTTCTTGTTCCTCCCCCACATCTTTTTCTGCTGAAGGAGTGCAGTAAAGTCAACCTGCGCAGCCGCCGTCTTTGAGAAAGGCAGAAGAGAGCTTGAGCCATGGCAAGCCAGGTAAGATCATTTGGTCAGAAATTCAGGCTTGCAGTGCCTGAATGGATTCCAGAACCATACTCAGAATTCCTAGTAAATGTAAAGCTGAAATAGCTAGCTTGCTCTGAGTTGGGTGTTCTTTTAGTCCTATGATTTCTTCTGGTAATGTGGTAATTGGTGGCTGTCCTCTGGACACTTAATTGTATCAACTGAAGCAGGTTGGGGACATAACATTAAGTTTTGCAGTTTGGATTATTTGAGCATGGGTTCTTCTGAAGGACCTTGCACGTAACACTCTCTATATAAGATGTATGTAGAGGTGTTCTAGAGGAAGAACACTAAAGCCTGCGTAAGTAAAAAAATTCTGCAAAACGCCATTCTTATTTTTGGACATCCTTGTTCTTCAGAATCTTAAGCGAGGGAGGCAACCTGTGTTAATATGGCTGTTGTTTTCCTCCTCTTTTTAGTCAACTCACTTCCTTTTTTTCATGGTGGTTTTTGGGTTTTTGGTGGTGTGTGGTTTTTTTTTTTTTCCTCAAGAGGCACTCTTTTTGCCTCTCTGTTCCTGGCATTGCGTCTGGGTTTGAGTTTTCCCTCAGCCAAGCTAGTGCCTGTTCCTGGTCTGCTTTCTCCTTACATTCCATTAATCGGCCTCCTGTTGTTCCTGGCCTGGGAGAGCGACTCACAGCTGGGTAGTGAGGAGAGGCATCTCACATTAGAGAAGAATTCCTAGGTGAGGGGAGATAGACAGCTGAGATCCCTTCTAGGCAGAACTGATGATTTCCCTGCCTTGTCATCACTCAGACTGTGCTGCTGCAGAGTTTTTTTTTGAGTCCTGGAGCTCAAGTGGAACGCAGTCCTGTCCCGAAGCTAATGAACATTTAGGATTGGCCAACATCGAAGGGCTATCTGCTTTTTCCCTAATTCCAAGAGGAAGCTGTCAATCCTTTAGCCAGCTTGACAAGTCAGGGGAATATGGCTGTTCATACAATCCTTTGGCTCTGTTATTTTTGCCAGGCATTTTCCCCAGAGGCTGCTTTCCCTCATGGGAGGCGGAGGGAGAAATGGGACCCCAGGCTTCTTTCAAGGGCAAGGTGAATATGGGGAAATCACCTGTGGTGATGGGGAGTGGGAGGGAGGAATGTAAATAAGGCTAAATACTATAAAGGTGATTTTTTTTCTCCCAACAGGACTTAATGGCGAAAAAAAGAGAATGTCTCCAGGCCTACAGCTGGTGGAGAACACCACAGAAGAAACGGAAGAAAAAGAACAAAATAAAACCAGGAAGAATAGAGTTTGTCCCTAGTAGTAGTTCAGCCAGGTAAAGACCTTTTGAAAGGAGAAGCTCTGACCCCTTGACTGTTTAAATTGGTAGTGACCACTGAGTGTTATCACTTACTTTTGAAATCCTGAAATGGCACATGTGATGCTTGTACACTAAGTATTGCTTATGGAAATCTGTTGCCAATAGAACAGGTTTTTTTATAGTTCACCTCTCCCATAATCACTGAGAAATGGTGGCAAGATAGTCACAGCTCTTTTGAGTCACGGGTGGAACTTGAGTTAATAGTTTTTCTTGGTATTTTTGTGTGGTTCTCCCCTGACAATTATTTCTTTTAAAAAACAACTTGTAAAAGTGGGGTTTTTTTATTATTTTATAAAGTGGGTCTTTGAAATGGTTTTTTTGCAAAAGTGGTAGAATGGACTAAGAGAAATTGAGAGTTTTATGCTGGGGTGATGGCTTTGCAGTTCTGTATATTACTCAGCAGAGTTTTGCAGTTAATAACTCTATTCAGATTTTAGCTCCCTATTTATCCAGTAATAACAACCTGCTTGTATGTCAGGTACCTTAATACTGCAGTCAACTACCTTAATCTCAAACTTGACAATTGTTCTCCTTTGTCTTTTTAAAGACCAGATTATTCGATATTTGTTGGGGAACTTACTCCAGAAGTGGATGATTTCCAGCTCTATGACTATTTCCTAAAGAGGTACCCCTCATGTATTGACTGCAAAATAGCAACAGACCTGTTGGGATATTCCAGGTAATGCCTGCAAAAGTTTGTAGTACTGTCATTATGTTTGCTTCTATAAGTAATATATAAGATTTTGTGTTGAAACTGTTTCTGCATTTTCTTCAGAGAAAGGAAGAGATTAGACTCTAGTGTTACTTCTTTTTTTTATCAGCACAAATCCTTGTGTTTCTAAAGCTTTCTGGTTAGTTTAAGCAGTTAATGTAGGTTCAATTTAGCTACATGCATATTTCTGTGTAAGAAGTTAAGATGGAGGGAGGAGGGAGAGCTGTGCACTGAAGTATGTGGTGGTGTGCTTGCATAGAGCAGCATGTCTGCTTAGTCATCTGCAGTACCAAAGACAAAATAATTCTTTTTACACGCATGAGAAAAGCATAAGGCCTGGCAAATCTTGCAGGATTGGGAGACTGAACTATTAATATGAGTAAATAAAGCCTAGCAGAAGTTATACTGGCCAGGCAGTGAGTCAAGCAGGAATGTGTGAGTTCGCTGTTCAAACAATGCTGGCTGTAATAGACTAATTTGAAAAACTTAAAAAACAAGTCTAAAAAGAATATTGGTGCTGTACAGTGGTAGGAGTGGATTAATACTAACTGATAAATTAACTGCTGTAAATGCAGAAATGTGATATCTGATTACTTAAGCAGATAGCTGTTAAAATGTATTATTTCTCTGGCTCTCAGCAGATTGCATCTTAATGCTATCAAAGAACAAGCTTTTTGCTTCTGGCCCTAGTTCTTAATTTAGTGAAAGCATCTTATGTGCATGTGCACATGCCAGAGAGGTTGCTTAGGTAATAGAAGCTATAGTATCTACTATATTCTGGTTTTGTAGAAGACAGGAATTGAATGCATTAGCTTTGTAACTGTTATGCATACTAGAATTTGTTTTCTCCCTTTTGAAAATTGTAGAGGGTATGCCTTTGTCAGATTTGGTGAGCAAGGTGATCAGATGAGGGCACTGCAAGACTGCCAGAATGCACCAGGTCTGGGGGGAAAACGAATCCGGCTGAGCATAGGAATTTCTAAAAGGTAACAAATGACTTGTGCATTAATATAGTAATTCTGAATAATCAGATTCTTGTAGCTCTGCCTTTGTAAAGTCTGTGGCCCTTGCTAATAATGGCTGTACACATGATGCAGTCTATAGAACTGAAAATATAAAAGCATTATGTTTTGACTCCCTGGATTCATCAACTGCTTTCAGGATTGCTGGGGGAACCCAACTCTTGAGTCTAACCAGATTGTGTAACTTGGGCTTAGTTGCTGTTGTAACAAACCTTAATTCTTATAGTACCCAAGCTGAATGCATTCATAAATATCTTCCAGGTTTGGGCCTGAATAAGGTAGAAGGGACAAGAAGGGGGTTTGAGTTGTTGGGGAGCTTTTCTTCCAGACCTTTCCCTTTAGTTCAGGCAAGGTAGCACATGGCTGGTTTTACAGTAGGCTGTCAGAGGAAGGTACTTGTAAGTGGAAAAATACAGAATATAGGGGAGGAAAATTCAAAGGAGATGATACTGGAACAGTTTGCTTAGAATCCTTTTCTTTGCTTCTCAAGATACTGCGGCAGCAGGCAATTTAAAATTGCTTGGTTTTGAGAGGGATTTTTACTCTGCTGGCTCAGCTCCCTCAGTTACTTAGGGCAATTCAAGTCTCTGAACTTCAATACCAAATTTCATAACCTTTAATCCAGGATACAGAAAAAAAATATAACTTTATATAAAACAATTTCACTGTATTCATGAGGTTAGCTTGTATGTTCTATGGAATAGTAAAAATAACAGCTTTTACTTCTCTTTACCCTTGGTAATTCTGCAGATGTTGCCCCTTTGCTTTAGAAGGGAAATGCTCTTACCCAAGAGAGCACTGCTCTAAATTATTTTGAAAACAAGAAGAGGTCACAAAAACAGGTTTCCTCACTTCTGCTATCCCGAAGAATGTCAACAATATTCTCAGACTTTTCTTTCCTACAGAGATGTATGTAGGAGAGAAGTTGGAAGCAGAAGGGTTTGAGACATTATCTGGTCATTTGTTTACTACAGTAGCAAGACAATACCTATTTATTAGAATGTATGTGTAGCTTTATAGTAATGAAACAAATGAAATGTAGGTATTAAAATACATACCAGTAATCTGTATCTGTTTCTGAATGGCTGAGTACTATGCTTTCCTAGTGTCAAAATATCCAACCATGAGAGTAGTTTGTCACCAGGTCATTTCTGTTGGAAACTCTGAGCTCCTTTAGTTTTTGTTCTTGGCAAAAAAAAAAAAGCCTGGATCTGACTCTCCTGTAATGAATTGGAGATGCAGAGAAATTGGACTCTGCAAACACAGGAGGTCTCCCTTTACATAATCAGTGAAGAAATATCTAAGTGTAGAGGATTCTTTTATGAGGGTGCAGTTGAGTTATCTGAACATATTTCATGTAGTTTGCCTCTGTTTTAGTACAGACAACATTTGTGCATTGACTCTTGTCTATAGTGTGAAGTTGTCCCTAAGAAAATCTACTCAGGAGAGGGAAAATAGTGAAAACAGCAACTGGCCCTTTGGTCTTAAGAACCAATGAGTTTTGTCATTTTCCTACTGATTGGGCTCCATACTGGATAATGGCAGTGCTGACTTCATCTGACAGCTATAGTCTGACTGTTGAATGCCTCGTGGACTAAAAATAGAGCAAGTGGAGGTGGACATGGCAAACTGGCAGGTAGTGTCAGATGCTGCTCTGAACCAGATAATCTGACTTCATCCCCTTGCTTCTGGAAATAAGGTTTAATATTAGCCAAACAAAAGATAGAAGGGCCAATTGAGACTGAATGCATCTTTAAAGCAGCTGTGCTTGATAAATGTCTCTGATCTTAGTAAATTAGTTTAAGCAGAGCACAAAGATACATCAGCAGCTTGCATACACAGATGCTAAAACCACTCAAAATGTGTACAGATAAGTGTCATGGCTCGAGTTAATCCATGTAATAATTACTTTTGGTATGGGCAAAGGTGAGAGCATTTGCTTCTGTATAAACATGAGATCTTGTGCTGTGATTTTGACTTGTTGCTTAGGCAACTACTGAGAAAAGCTTCCTTTTAAACTTTGAAATGTGTAAGCTGGCAAACTGTTTAACTTGAATTGGGTTTACAGTTTGTTTTCAGATTCTAACTGTATATGACTTCTCATGTTTCAGACTTAAAGCAGAATTCCAGCGTTACCAGTCATACAACTATAATGACTATTACCAAGATTATCAGAACTACTACTCACAGTGGGGTTATGATCCTTATGCTGACTACAACTACAGCTCCTATACTCCCTATGATAGCATGCAACCTGTTGGAGACTGCTCTTTAGGAGAGGCTGTTATGGCTCCAGCTGTTTTTGAGGTAAAGATGCTACACACTTGATTTAAAGGAAAAAAAAATAACAAATAAGTTGTATGAATTCTGTAAGTCAGAGCAAAAAGAAGTCCTAAAACTGAAATTGTGCTTTCTGCTTAGTGTGGAGGCTAGAATAGCAGGCTTTATGCAGAGGTATATTTGATTTAAGTGCTTAAGTGATGCCTCTGTAGAATTACGGATTTATACACCATTATTTGTTCATGGATGCCAAATTACAGTTCTGACAGCGTAATTGTGTAGGCTCCTTCTCTTCCTGTTTTTCTGATGTGCTTTGCTTCAAGCAAACTAAAGAATTAGTGTAAGATGGTTTTATCTTAAATCATCCAATTTATCAGTTACAACCATAAATATATTCCAACCTGAGCTGTATTATGGTTTTCTGATTAAAACAACTGAAAAGCACAACAAAAAACCAAAAAAAAACCACTGGCAGAACCAACAAATAAATGCTCCCCAGCAAACACAAAAATCCCCTGTCTAGTCTTGTAGTCTTGTGGGAGCAGGGAATGATTTGGGACTACAAAATTATTTTGGATTTGTGATGTTTTCTGAGATGGATCGTGATTAAACTTCTACTCTTTTTTTTTTTTAAGGAAACTTCAGCTATGACTGAAATCAATGATGACCTAATAACTGAAGGTAATGATGATTCTATTACTGCAACTTGAATTTAGCCATACTTGTGCCCTTTAACAATATGACTATTGGATGAAGGGAGTCTCAGAAATTCAGCTGATATAGTGGGATTTTCTGTGGGTTATAGCTGAGATAAGGTTGAATTTTAAACCTGCTATTATACACCATATCCAGTAGAATGGGACACTGACAATGCTTCACAGTAGCAATTGTGTAATACAGAAATTGGCATATCTTTGTATTGATTCTGCTAAGCATATTCTGTGTTAATGTCATTAATAAGCAAAGGCTTCATTTTCCACACCCTGAAGTAAATCATACATTGCTGGTCCAAAAAGGAGAATTCAACTTGTACTTAAAGATTTGATACAGAACTGAATTGTTTGGCCTGGAAGGTTTGCAGACAGTTCCTTGCATAGAGGCATCTTGTGTTAGTATTCAGAAACATTATCCTGTGTAACACACATTGTAGTAGAAATGAATTAAATGGAATTTGGATGAGTTTAATGGTTAATTATCCTCAAACCTGGTCTTTATCTTGAAATATCAATATAGTCCTAACATTCTAATACACAAATTGGGAAAGAAGCTGGACTTGTTAAGTTTGTTAAAATTCTAGGTGAATAAACCTCTTATTACATTTACTATTAAATCTATTAAATTTAGCTAGAAAAAGCAACAAACATTTTATTAGACATTTATGGCAGGTGTTTGTGTGTGTGCCTACCAAGATCTGACACTTGTACTTACCAGGCTTTTATTTTCAGATCCACAGCTTTACTTCGATGTTGATGAAATGAACAGACAATTTATGGAGACAAGTGAAGAACTCTATGATTCCCTCATGAATTGTCACTGGCAACCTCTGGATACGGTCACTTCTGACATCCCCACTGCTATTTAAGTGTCTTATATAGCATGACCGTTATGACCAAGGTGCTAAAATTACATTTCTTCTACATTACTCTAGATCATAAGTTTTAAAGCACAATGATAGGTTGGGTTTTTTTGCTATGCTTTTGACAGTTTCTGTAATCTTTTTTTTTTTGATCATCACTCTACTCTTGAAGCATCTTGAAATCATGTAAATATTCTAGAAATGTAAAGAGTTCAATGGGGTCTAAAGATAGACTTGCCTGTGTAAATAAAATTTTGTTTCTGCAAACCTGCCAGCAAGGGATTTTACTTACATATGTGAAGCACATTCTCTTCTGGCTTGTGGAATTTAGCTGGAGGCAGCAGGGGTGTTTCTGTCTTTGGTACGGGCATCAGAACAGTAGCAAAAACTAGCTCTCATGGATTTCCAAGCTCTTGGCATGCTTTCTTAGATTATCTGTGCATTTGGGAGAGACTCCCATGGTTTGCTATGGGAACACCTGGGCCCGCTCTTTCTCCTGCAGTGTGCTGGTGCTAACTGTACTACTGTGATCTGCTAGGTCAGCTAGAATTGCTGAGACATAATAGACATTATTTTAAACATACAGAAGGGCAAACTTTCAGCTGCCATAGCTGCAAACATTCCAAAGACTAAGGCCAATCCCTACTGGCGATTCTATTCCTGCCTTTCTCAACTGACACTTCACAGCAAAGAAACTGCTGTAACAATATATATTCTTAAACCTAAAAACCCTTGGAGAAAATAACCCCACAGGAATAAAAACCTGTCCTAGCGTGAAACTCAGTTGAAGAGTTGTTACTATCTTTGTAACTTGTTCAGTTTTCATGCTCAGGTGTTTTATGGTGATGAGGTTATAAAATTTTAGTAGGATGACAGTTTTCAGTGTTCAAGTCAAAGGAGATAGGGGAAATAGCAATGAGGAAAGTTCTGCTTTAAGATAGCAATTTCTGAGTGACTTCCTCTAAACTGTTCTCATCTTGAAAGGGTATGAAGTATTTTTCAGTCTTAGGGACTATTTAAGCCTATGGGTATGCAAAAGGACTTACTACATGTACATAATGATAAAATAAATTAGGCTGGAAACAGAAGAATACTCTTCCAAGAAAAAAGTAGCAGAAATTATCATAGCTAATAGCTGTGGAAGCTGTTAAAGGTAGTCAGAACACTTTGTTACTGCCATGTGTGTTTTAGGGGCAATCTAAACCATAAGTGCTATGATGGCAGATAGGAGTAAAGGTCTCTGGCTTTTTTATGACTTAATGTAATTAAAGTGGTGGTCATAATCTATATGATGTTCTTAAAACAAGTACTGTATTGCGGAGTGATGATGTAGCACTGGCATGTCACTTCTAACTGCTGACCACAATCTCCCCCTTCAGATAGGAATAGTCTCAAAGTCTCACCCATGAAATGCAGATGTTCTAAAACAGAAAAGGCTTTTGGAGTTCTATAAAAAAACTTCCTCGTTTTTGTGCAGATGTATGTGTAGGAGGAAAGAGAAAGCAAAACCAAACAAAAACCCAACAGAACTCATCTAGGCAGGATGAGTAGTATCATAGTTCTAGGAACCGTTTCCCTGCTTTGGGGAGAGGTAGTTGCAGGGTATTGGAAATGTGGGTTTCTTGGGTGAATGTTTCCCTTGCATGAACTGTTGAGTCTTTGGAGGCTGATGATAGGGAGGTCAATGAGAATGTGACAGAAGGTGGAATAATAAGCAAAGAGGACCTGGTTGGGAAAGGGGGCACTTGTGTGCGTGTGTAGAATTGTTGCAGGGGACTGCAGTAGGGAGGAAACTCAAGATACTAGATGCAGGCCTCTTGAATTTGGATGGGAGTGTAAAGCTTCAAAACTCTATGGGATTTGATGCCACTTCAGTCAGAGTGTGTAGCTGTGGTGCTTGAGCTTGGTAGTACAAACAGCTGCTGAGCTAAGGATTTTGTATTTAGCAAGTACCATCACCACAAGCAGCAAGACAGCTTCCAGGTCTGTGTGTTGTCCTGCTTTAAAGTGGCTTGCCTAGCATCACCTAGCACCATACTTAAAGGTTTCCACAAATTACTTGCTGCAGCTCTGTGTTAGCAGTTAAAAACGTGATGATGCTAGGGCTGTGCATTGGCTCAGCAGAAATACTATAGAGTACCTGTGCTGATTTTTGGCATTTGGAGGGTTGATCTGTGTGTGAACTATGTAATGAGGGGGCTGTGTACCTGTGTGATGTCACTTAGTCTGACACTGTATCACCACAGTACATAAACCTCAAAAAAGCCAGTCTGTATCCATCCCATTTATGCAGACTCTACCTGTTAACAAGGTCTTCATGTTCTGCATTAGAGGCTGTTTTCAGACATACATGCACCTTCTGTTTTGGGCTGTAAAGTGCCTGTAGAGTGAAAGCACTGTTCATGTAACGTAATGGAAGAGGTTGTTTGGGCCATTCGTTCTCCAAACCTGAGAAATGTTGGGGGGGGTGTTTTCTTCCAGTCGATATACAAGAAAAATGAGGGAAGAGAGTGTGTTGGTTGCAGCCCATGTGACACTGTTCTAAAATAGCTCTCTGACCTCTTTTTCTGTCTCCTGAGCCTTACTAGCCAATTTCTCTTTCCGGTTAGGAGTGTGTATGTGGGATCAAGGTGGTGTGTGCAGTGCATATCCTTTACCGTGAAGGGAAACTGAATGCAGAATTTCTTCCTGTATTGGCATGTTGCCCACGAATGCCAAACACAGGAGAAAGTGAATGCATCAGAACTGTTAGAGAGTGCATTGCTGAGGCTTTTTACTGAGTAAACTTAAACTACCAGCCTGCATTAGGTAGGTTATGCAAAGACCCGAACACATCATACAGCTGCCTGCCATCAGTTCTACAAAGGTCTGATTGCAGGTGGGAGCATTTAGAAAAAAAAACAGTAAAAAAAAATAATAATAATGAAAAATCTTAGAAGCAAGTTTTTCAACACCACAGTATTTCACTTCTTCCAGTTGCTTTGTCTCCATTTTGCCCAGCTGAAATATAGTAGTGTTTTGTTTTTTATTTTTTTTTAAGCTTGATGAAGTCTGGTTTTTTGCAAGAATATCTAGTATAGGTTTTAGAAACTCTTCATTGCACCCAGGTGCGATAGTGCCTTTACTCAAAACCTGCTAATTTCTCCAAGAAGAGTAGTGGTTTTGTTTTCTATCACGTCTCTGAACAGAATGGCTCTAGTAGGATGGTTTGAGGGGCTACTAATCCTGCAGTCAGTGAATAGGGAGAAAGAAACGGGCCAAAAAAGGGTAGAGAGTACTTAAGGTGGTACAAAAAGGTTAAATGGTACCTAAGCCATGAATGTTTCTTTTTGCAGGGATGTTCTTGGACCAACAGCTTCTTTCTAGCGCTACCTCAAAGTAACTTGCAGATATAACTCACAGGGAAGATTGATCAAATGGTGATGATCCCTATCATTCTGCTGGATATATATATATATTTGCCTTTTGTTTTGTCTCATTCTTAATAACATTTATTTAACTTCAGTGACTCATGTCAATAGACATTGTTTGACTACATTGACAAGTATTTCTGAGTCATGAGTGTTATTAAAGGCATGTCACCATATGGAAATTGTTCTAAATAAGTAAAATGGAAGTAAAATAAGTAAATAAAGCAGCACTTGAGTTTACAGAGCAAACATAGTGTAGCTGCCTTTCACATATGCGTTGAAGAGAAAATCGTGTTTACAGTGGTAATATACTTAGCATGCCATCAAAAAGAGGGAATCTTGTTTCAGATTTGCCCAGTTCTTATATGTCCAGTGCAGGAGGGATTTTAATCAGTTCCCCACGCAAGTACCATTTCAGAAGTCAGTGTTATTACTGATGGATGTCTGTTACCAACGGGCATGGTCTGTATCTCCTTGTAAGTCTTGCTCTTCCCATAACGGAAATACATCATAATGCCCTGCCTTCCCTTCCCCCAAGGTGAAATTTACCACAATAATTGTTTCCTCGACAAAGAGAGTTACAAATCCAGGCTAAAATACTGTTTTTCTTGTATTTTGATGATTATATTGTAGTAGATCTTTTTTGATAATCATGTTGTAGTAATAGAGCCTCACCCTAAAACTGATCTACAGATGTAACACACCAGCAGCTTACATGAGATGAGGCGGTTCTTGCAGGTGACTTCTAAAGCCACGTGTTCTATGTCCTGGAAGGAATCATCTATCACTGCCAGTCATCCCACTGCACATAAAACTGTATTTATGGGGGTAGGGTAGGAGAGGAAGAGACGTTGGAGTGCTGAAGGTGCAGTTCATGAGAAGTAGTATCTGGAAAGCAATTCTACTCTCCTGGGACTTCAGTAATATGTATCTCCTTTACATAACCATGAAAGCAGGACTAAGAAATGGAGAAGGTGCAAGTCATGAAGAGCTGGGAAGATACTAGTGAGTTTAAAAAAACCCACTATGAAACAAATACTCAGTGGTACAACACTACCCAGTACACTTCCTTCTAAAAGCAGTTCCTTCTCCACCGTTACTACTGATTGATGTTTCTTTAGGCCTTTGGAATCGCCCCTCCTGGTTTGAGTTCCCCCAAACCGCTGTGTTTGATATGCTCACTCTTCAGGTGTGTGCCGTGACAGGTGCTTTTATTTTTGGTGGAAAAGGTTCTACATCACAGCTCTGTCTCAGTTGAGTACCAGTGTCTCATTCTGTATCAGTAATTTTTTAGTACATTCTGGGGTTTTTTAGGGTCAACATTTGTAATGACTTCTACACAGGGAAGGTGGTTGTGATTTTGTGCTCTGCTTCATCATTCCCAGGGTAGATCAATGCCCTACATAAAATGTAGAGCCATAGATTTTTCTCAACTTTATATGTAGTAGAATTAAAAAAAAAAAAGGAAAGAAATATTTTACATTTTGAAAGTTTGTCACAGAAATGCACTCTTCCTCTTTGAGGAAGAAACAGCTGTGTGGAAGCTTTTTTTCCCAACCTGCTCCCCATCCGCCCGGAACGAGGGATGGCAAACCCGCAGGCGGGCGTTCCCGGTGCTTCCGCGGCCCCAGCGTACGGCGCCTCCCGCGCCGCTCTTCCAGCTTTCCCGCCGCCTTCCCCTACGCTGCTCCTCCCCGGCAGAGACAAGGGAACCCCCGTCCCTGGCGGGGGGTCGGAGGGGGTTCTAGTTACGCCCGGTACAGGGTAGGTAAGTCGCGCCCCCGGGATCGGCGGAGCTCCGCGAGTAGAAGGCGGAGGAGCCGTCCCCACCAGCGCCGCCGCCGGGCCTCACCCCGGCGCGACCTCACTCCCTCACAAACCTTCGCTCCCGGCCTTCCAGCCCGCACCGAGCCTCGCTCGCTTGCCGTTCCCCGGGCGTGGATTCCCCCTTCCCCTCCCCGCCCTTGGAGGGCCCCGAACGGGAACAGGGCCGCCTCGCCTGGCTTCCCTCGAGCGGGCGGTGCCCAGACGCGCGGGGACCGCCGGGAAGTCCCCGTTCTTGTGACGCAGCCCGCGC
>JAHREE010087588.1:0-10144 GCA_033628505.1 Tringa tobata | reverse complement strand
GGGATGGGACGGGGGTCCCGGGCGGCTGGCGGTGCCCCCCGGGCGGGTGCTCAGGGGCGGCGGAGGAGACCCGACCCGTTGATCTTCTCCCTCCCTGGGCACGGCCGGGGCATGGCCAGCCCGTCCCGCCGGGTGTGAGCCCCACAGGGTGAGGGCCCTGGCACAGCGACCGGCTGATCGAGGACGCGAACCCCAACCCCATCAATCCCCGGGACAGCTCAGATAGCGGGGGACCACTCACGGGGGGATAACGCTGTGCCCGCTGTCACCCACTGCCACCAACCTTTCGGGTGAGGTGGTGCTGGCAGTGGGATCTCTAGGGCAGACGAGGCCTGGCTGGTTTTGTGCTCGTGGTTTTCTCTGGGCAGGGTAATTTGGCACAGCAGTTCAAAGCAGCCGTGCCTGTCCCCGGAGCCGAGGGGACGGATGCTCCGGGAGAGGCGCTGGGCGGTGGTGGCAGAGACGCTGCCGGACGGGCTTGGGCACTTGTTGCTTTGCTGCGTGCAGCGCTGAGCTCTCGCCAGGTTCCTTCTGCGTGGTGATGCTGCTGCTGGTGGGACACGGGGCTGCTGACAAGCTTGGGGCACTCTGCTGGCAGCGCAGAATGGCGTGAGTGCAGGTACAGAGGGAGAGAGACGGTGCAGAAGGAGGAGGGGTCGGCTGGGAAGGCGTTTGCCAACCAGACACGGCACAGAGGTCACCCAGCTGCTTGGGAATCCATCTGGACGAGAAACCTCTGTGCAAGTCCCAGGGCAGGGAACCCTGTGCAGGTGAGAGCTTTGGTTGTGAGAGCAGCGTGAGTGGGTTGTCACCCCAGAGGGGCAAAATCTGCCCTGGGCCTTGTGGGGAGCACAGAGATGGGCCTCTACCCACCAGTGAGGTCCACTTTCTGCTCTGGGTTGCTACATGTTGTGCCACGGCTTCATGGCAAGTGGTGTGTCCAAGGGGTCAGGCTGCCTGCAGTACGTGTCCTGTGTCTCTTAAGGGCGATGGGCTCTTCGGCTTTAATCCGGGCAGGGACCTGTTTGCAGAGAGGGGTGAGTAATGGCCCAGGAATTTCGACAAGCTGGCAAAATGAATTTGGCTGATTGCCTTCTCCCCTTTGTGCTGCGGGTCTGGCCAGCCTGGCATTTTGCATCCAGCAGATCATCTCGTGTGTGTGTCAAAGCAAGCCCTTCCTCTCTGTGCCGTGCGTACCCTCTTGCTGCCTTCGCTGTATCTCGAAGCAGAAGAAAATTAATCTAGAGGCTCTTTAGGAGCACTGTTGGTACTGCAGAGAGCTCTGCTTGGCTGCACGGGGGGGTGAGATGGGAGCTGTTGGTGTTGGGATTTGGCTGCAGAGGTTGCTGTGTCTCACAGGGAGCTCAGGGGGCCTGGCTGCAGCTCGGGAGGCTCTGGCCAGTGTGTGTTGGATGCTTTGGTGCTGGTTTGATTCTTCACAGGCTTTTGTGCGGAACCAGCTGAATTGGTGTTTCAAAGGCACAAGCGAGCAGCTCCATGGGGTGCTCCTGCGTGTGCTTCCCCGTGATACGGCCACAGGGAAGCCTTCTGAGGGGAGATGGGTGTATTTTGGGGCTGCCTTGATGTCGTGTCTGCTTTGAACCTGCAGATCAACAGACTGAAATGCATTTTTCATATAAGAAAAACGTAAAGGCTCTGAAGATGAAGTCCAATCATAGGCTGGTAGGAAGCAAGGCTTTTAAGATGTGGAGTGAAGTTTTGCTCCGATCTAGGGGCAGAGTTGGGTGCCCTAATAACAGAGGAGTTTCCTTGAGGTGGGGGCTGTCAGGGGGCCAGTGCTCCAGCACTAGGAGGGATTTGCCAAACGGTTGGGTGAAGGGCTATCTCTGTCTAACTACGCTCTGTGTGCTCTTTCCCCAGGGACTGTCACTAGCCCATCCGTTGCCTGGACTCCTGCCCTTGAAGGAAGCCAGTCATGGGGGAAACAGGCAAAGAAGAGTACAAAATACAGTCATTTGACAGCGAGACTCAGAAGCTGCTGAAAACAGCCCTCAAAGGTCAGCAAGGTTTTTACAAGCTCCTCTGCCACGTGCAGTTTGGCTGATGGATGAGGCTGGATACTTGGACCCCTTTAAGGAACAGCAATTTCTATGCGTACAAAAGCTGTTTCATAAACAGGTCCCATAAGTGAATCTTCTCTGGGAAGGTCTTTGTCCCCTGCCTCTTCTTGTCCTCTCTCACCTTCTCCTTGATGTTTAGTGGTGCAGCTGTTCAAACTCAGCTTCTGGTTTTCCCTGATTTCAGGATACCCTCCTCTCCTGCTGTAATCCAGCATCTCTCCTCAGATTTGGCCTCTCACCCCTTTCCAGACCTTGTTCCTGCTCCCTGCCCCTTCCCACTGTGGGGCTGTCTCATCCTCATGGTCCCTGGAGCCTCCTGCTCTCCGGTTACGTTCAAAGCCCAGCAGGAGTTTGCACATGTAGCTCCCACTAACCCAACTTTGAGGCAGTGCTGGGATTTCAGATTCAGATCAATTTGGTGCTTCCCAACATTACCTGCTCTCCTCTATCACTTTCCCATCACGATGGCTGTGTCTCCAGCCTGGGAAGACCATGCACCACTAGAGATGGTATCTCCAAAGCAGCTGGTGTGCAAGAGGAGCTGTGGCTCTTGATGTAGGAGTGAGCATGAGGTTTTGCAACATATAACATGGTTGTACCAAGCCCTGCGCCGACCTTGGTTGCTTTCCAGGTACCCTGAAGCAAGCTGGGCACAGAGGGTGGTGGACTTTCACAGTGTTTCTTCTCTCCACAGACCCCGGCAACGTGGACCTGGAGAAAGTGGCCAATATTATAGTGGACCAGTCCCTCAAAGACTGTGTGTTCAGCAAGGAGGCAGGACGCATCTGCTACACCATCATCCAGGTGGGAGCTCCTCGTGTCCCGGCAGCGAAACACGTAGGCTGTGTGGGTTGTCCCTAAGCTTTGTCCCAGCCCTGCGCTCTGACCCCCTCTGCCAGCTTCCCTCCTCTGCCGCTTGCCCCGTGCAGTGCCAGCACCCAGAGGAGCAGCCAGCGAGCACAGGCTGTTGGTTACAGCTTTCCTGCAATCACAGGAGGGTCTCGGCATGGTCCTGCACCATCCCAGGAAAGCACCAGCTTTCCCCCACCCCTCTCACACCCCTGTTTCATCCCTCCATCCCGCTTTTGTGGGCTCGTAGGCAGAGAGCAAACAAGTTGGCCAGAGCGTTTTCCGGAGGAGCCTGCTGAACCGGCTGCAGCAGGAGTACAAGGACAGGGAGGACCTGCGCGCCCGCTCGCTCCAGGCGTGGATCTGCTACGTCACCTTCATCTGCAACATTTTCGACTACCTAAGGGTGAGGAGCCGGAGCAGGAGCTCCTGCCCAGGGGGGGCAGATGGGCCTGGGCATCCAAAGATGTCAGGGCAGGGGTGTTGGATGAGTGCTGTACAGAGCCCCAGGGCTGTGGGTTGGCCGTGGGGGGCCAGACCCAGTTCCCAACACAAGGATGGTGCCGGGGCTGGTGCTACCTACGGACAAGCGATCAGGCTTGGAGAGGCAGAGCCACCTCTGGGAACAGCCGCAAAGTCTGAGCTTCCTCATTTTGTACCCAGTGTTTGAAATCCCCTGATTTGATGGCTCCCAAATGTCCCAGATAGAACTAGATTAGTTGCCATGAGGTCCCAGGGGAAACCGTGAGTGCTGGCGTCATTTCTAGCCCACGTACTGACGGGGTTGTCTGCAAGCCTTTGCTGCAGCGTGTGTACTGGGATGCCTGCTTGGAATAGATGTAAAAATGATGCGAGGAGAGCTGCAGGCAGGAAAAATGCTGTTACAACAAGCGTATTTCCCATGACTACCTGCTTGCATTTAAAAATAGATGTTTTTTTACATCATTGTTAAGCTTCTCTGGCTCCGGGAGACTCAAACGTCTGGTCTCCTACGTAAATCCCACCAATACAGCATTTGGCAGCACAGTGGAGTTCTGTTCCCTTCTCCTTTGAAGAGCAGTGGGGGAATGACTGTTTAAAATAGCTGCAGACTCCTCCCTTTCTGGCCCCAGGCTGACGATGGCTCCTGCCTCCTTCCAGGTGAACAACATGCCCATGATGGCTCTGGTGAACCCCGTTTACGACTGTCTGTTCCGGCTGGCACAGCCCGACAGCCTGCGGAAGGAGGAGGAGGTGAGTGCAGGGAAGATGGCTCCTGTCCTCTTGTCCTGCCAGGGACCAGCAAAAACCACAGCCCCTGGGGGTGATGCAGTCTCCGCATCCTGGTGCAGAGAGCTGCCTCCACAGCGTGTGCTGGAAGGAGACCCACTGGGCAGGAGGGTTTGCAGCCCAGAAGGGAGCAGGATGGAGGTGCAGGTTGTGACTCCCTGGCCCAGGCTGCATGTCCTCCCTCGGGGCAGCTTTTCTCCCTATTTGTTTTTTTTTATATCGTAGCGCAATCCTCCCACCCCTGCAGCCCATCGACTTCCCCTCTTCTCCAAAGACCCAGTTAGTGCCCCTGTTCCCTGAAAAAAAATGGACTTTCTCAAGAGTTTTAGCTTGTGTTCCACCAACCTCCCTCTGTTCTTGGAGGCATCTCTTTACTCTGGCTTCGGCTTCAGCCTTGTCTCCGTGATTCCATCTCATGGACATCCTGCAGAAAACTAATGATTTTCCACCAGTTGTGGGTGCATTTCTCTGGCATTTTTGTCTGAGAGGCAGGAGAGTTGGCAGGAGAGTTCAGGATGTGCTTTTCCAGTGCTTTTGGCAGGAGACACATACAGCTTCTCCTGCCTCCTGGATCACAGCGACTTAGAGGAAGCAGAGCCATCACCTGCTGGAAATCCAAACCAGAGGGAACGGGATGAATTGGTCCATAGGTGACCAACGGTGACCACCTCCACAGAGATGTGCCAGAACTCACTATTCCTTTGTACTCATCCATCTCCTTCTCTTCCATCTGAAGGTGGACTGCTTGGTCCTACAGCTCCATCGCATCGGCGAGCAGCTGGAGAAGATGAACTCCCAGCGGATGGATGAGCTCTTCTCCCTCCTCCGAGATGGTTTCCTCCTGCAGGAGGGGCTCAGCTCCCTCTCCCAGCTCCTGCTGCTGGAGATCATCGAGTTCCGGGCTGCCGACTGGAAGATGACGGACGCTGCCCAGAAATACTATTACAGCGAAGTGACGGATTAACCTCTCTGCAGCAGAGGCGGAGAGATGTCCCCAGCACTTTCACCAGCAAGCTTCATACCAAGTTTGAATTGCTTTTCACGTTAATGTTTTTCTAGCACTTCCTGTAAATAGGATTTATACTGACTAGAGCCTCTGGGCAAGTAACTGCCAGGCTGTGACTGGTGCTAGCCCGACTTTGGAGGTTGGGAGAGGTGGGAAGGGCACGTTTAACCCAGCAAGTTTTCCCACTGATTTGGTCTGATATTGGGCTGCTGCCAGCAGAGGGCAAGGAAGATTTATAGCTCAAACCAGCGTTTTACGTGGGTGTTAAGGCAGGCACAGCGTAGGCTGAGAGCACCTTGGTTGACCCGAGAGCCAGCAGAGCTGCGGGAGGTAGAGGGGAGATCTTTCCCAGCTCAGGTTCTACCTGGTTCTTGGGAACAAGTCACAGAAAACGCTGTGGCCTCGCAAACAGCTAAACCAAGTGCTGTTTTTCCCAGACTCCTAGCACAGCAGCTGCACCTGCACACACAGCCTCCCCCACGGGTCACGAGCCACCCGTACCTGCCACAGTGCAGCCTGCAGCAGGACAGGTCCCTCAGCACACGTAGCTACCAACAGGTTTTATAAGTTTTATACAATAACTGTCATGGTTTTTTTCAGAATTTAGCAAATTTCCACTATGGTATGTTTCTTATAAGAAAGGGAGAGGAAAAAAGGAAACAAAATAGTCTATTGAAGGATTTTTTTCTAATAAAATTTTTCCACTAACATGTGCCCTGCTTTCTCTCTATGCAGCTGCTGAGCTATGAACAACTTAAAGGTTGCTCCTGACTGTAGCCTTAAGGCTGTGATGCTTGTTTTCTCCTCCAATGCAGGGTGTCAGCGTGGCTTTACACAACCAGGGTAGTTGTGAGATTCAAGCAACAGAGACAAAGGTTTGGAACTGAGAAACCGTCCCCACAAAACTGGTTTTATTTTTTGTGTTAACATTCCCATCAAACCTGTGCAGACAATGTTGCTGATGACCAGAACCAGAAATCAAAAAGGGCCTTTTATGGCCTTTTGTGCCAATCACGCTAAGGCTGGTTATGGTATAGAAAAAAAAAATCCAGCTCTGCTTTTAGCTGTGCAGCCAAAACCGTTGCTGAATACAGGAGCAGAGAGACTTAGAAGTCCCCAGCAAACAGGTAAGTGGAAGATTATTTTGTACAGCATTGGTCTAAGAAAAACATCTAAGGCTTGTCTTCATGCGAAAATGGTTAAGAAATAACTGCAGTGTCCCTGCAGAGGTCGGCAGCTCTTTCAGATTCCCCCTTGTCCCATCCAAACAAGCACAAAGGAAATGAACTTTGTTGGGGTGGGATGGGCTTTCCCTGGTATAGTTCAGAAGCTGTCTGGAAGGGATCTTCCACCTTTCCCTCTTCTCCACAGCTTCTCCCAAGCAGGTGGCCCTGGGGCTCTGCTCTCCAGGTCGTGGGGCTCATGGTGGCATCCTGTCCTGTGCACACAGACTCCCTACCACCAGCGGAAGTGGGCATAAGCCCTGTTGGCCTCTGCCATCTTGTGCAGCACGTGCTTCTTCTTGATGATGGGCCCTTCATTGTTGAAGGCCTGGATCAGCTCCTGGGAGAGCTTCTCGGGCATCATCGTCCGACGATTCTTGTTCTCCCTGCACTCGGTGATTAACCACTTCATGGCCAAGAAGCGCTTCCGATTGTCATTCAGAGGGACCGGGACCTGGGAAAGGTTGAAACCGTAAGTTATGGCCCTGTGAGGGTGCAGGAACCTGCTCTTCTCCAGCATTCACACAGGTCCAGCTGGACACGTGCAGATTTACACCATGCTGTTCTCTGCAGTGAGACCAGCTCCCAACAGCTAATCTGTGCCAATTCACCTCCTCTGTCCACAGAAACTGGGCATTGCTACCAAGATGGAAATTCTGATCAGCCCTGGCTACTGCTGGCAGACACTGGCCTTTGTCAGGACTTCCACCCTATTTGGGAACTGGATCCAGGCTGGTTTGGGAGGTGGGGAGAAGTGGGAGAAGTGGGAGAAGTGGGAGAAGTGGGAGAAGTGGGAGAAGTGGGAGGTGGTCACCACTCCCCTGCATGGAATGACAGGGAAATGCCTCCACATTTCATTTCTCCATCAGGTCTTGAGTGTTGCAGAAGCCGTATTTAGAGCCAGGTTCTGCTTGTGTTTCAAATATTGCACTGTATCTCCTTGACCTTTCCTGCTGTGCTGACCTACCGTGGGCCTTTGGGACCTCAACCCAAGCAACATGATGGAGCAGAGAGGATGGGACTGCCAGTTCTTTTGCTGCCCATCACTGATCTCTGTCTCCTTGGACAATGCTTGCAGCGTACTCCTCTTATCTAGTCAGCGAAGCAGAGACCGCTGCTGACAGGGGGACTGCCACCCTCCCAGCCTGGGGGGATGACATTGGACAGGGTTTCTAGGTGCTGTTTTAACCCCAATTGCAAAGTGGCTCTCTATCCAAGGAGAGAAAAGCTTGAGCTGAAGGGGTGGAAACCATTGCATCTGCTTCCCTAGCTAATTCTCTCCTGACCAGATGTGCTCCCGGGCCTCCCTCTTTCACCTGGTAGGTTTTGCCTCCTTTTGTGATGCTGCTGAGCCCGATGATGGGCTGGCAGTTTTTAAGAGCCTGGTGGAAAATAACGTAAGGGTTGCATTCAATTGTCTCCTTCTCGTCTTCTGGAGCTTTGTGGTACTTCTGCAGCTGCTTCCTCTTAATGGCCTCTAGAGTCTTGAGGCAAAAACAAGAAAGAAAACATGAAGAGCAGGTGGATTATCCCACTTTATAAAACTACATCACTTTTACAAGCACCCCATTTTCACTTCAGCAGCTGTTTTTCTAGCCCTATAGGCAACAGGCCAGTTGGGGATTCTTTTAACTCATGTTTAACTTCACCCCTTTTCCAGCTCTTCATCAGACATTGCATTTGGGGTGAGAGAGCCATGTAGCACAGACCTGGGCCAGGAGCCAGGGAAGGGCAAGGACAATGCAGAGACAGGAATACAGGGCTGTGTACACTCAGCATCCTCCCCTCCAAAGCCTCATCTCAAAAGCCCAGAGCCTGCGTGTTTCTCTGTCACAAGGAATCAGCAGTTACTTGGGGAATATTTGGGCAAGGTGCGTCCCCATTTCAAGAGCTGGAACACACCAGATAGGACCACCAGCTAATACCAGTCACAGGAGGGGTCAAAACTGTGTCATATAGGCGACACATGTTTAGGACTTTATTGACAAGCTAAACAGAAGATAAGGCATGAAAGAGAGCTGGAAGAAAGATCTTTTGAGAAAATTATGCTTTTAAGTGTATACTCTGAAGTTTAGTGGTGGACTTGGCAGTGTTAGGTTAATAGTTGGACTTGATGATCTTAAGGGTCTTTTCCAACCTAAATGATTCTATGATTCTACATAAGGTCTAAGAAACACTGAAGAGTGAAAAGAGAACATTCTCCATTACGCTGTCACCACCAGGTCTGTGAGGTGAATGAGGCTGGGGCTTGTACAAAATGCAGAACCAATCAGGTAAATAACGGTGTATTGGGTGTGCAGAGGGAAACGTGTTAGGACTCAGAGATGACATGAGTTCTGGTACTAATTCCAATGGGCTTGACCTCCCAGCCTTCCATTTTATACTAACGTAATACTGAGAAAAAGCTTGAGTTCTCACCTGAGCCATGAGGCTTCTGGCCAGCAATTTATTTCCATCCTTCATCATCATATTGGTGAATTTACTGTAAACACAAAGCCAAATGCAATCTGATTTAAATACTGATTTTATCACCCACAGAAATAAGCCCCCGCACGTGTTGTTCCCATGGTTAAGTCTGGGTGCTGTTAGAGCTGTTGTAATTACCTCTAATCACCGTCAGTCAGTGGACTGGCTTTGTGGGAAAAGATTAACCTGACTAAAGGGATTGTGCTGTAACAGAAGGAAACGTGCGGCACAGCAAGCGGAGGCTGAGGAGGACAGGACAGCACAGCTCCCAAGCACTTTGGCTCCACAGGACCTAGCTGTGACAGTGGTGGAGATGATGCTTTCTCTGACCTGATCATAGGGTCGCTGAACACGGAGCTGGAGAGAGTGGGAGGAGCAGCTTTTATGGGTTGAACAGCCCTAAGTTCCAGTTTTTCCTTTTCCTCCTCCTTCAGCTCCTCTGGAGATTTCCGATACAATTCCTTGTTCACTTCTGGCTCTAAGAAACTGGGGTTGTAGCGACTCCATCTCACCTGCGTCAGCCTGCAAAGACAAGAGGAGGGGGGGGCTGTAAATTGACATGATTTGTCGTGAGGAGGGTGTGGAGAGAGAGATGTGAACACATCTCAGAAGGACATAGAATCGTTCAGGTTGGAAAAGACCTTTGGGATCATCGAGTCCAACCATCAACTCCACTCTACAAAGTTCTCCCCTACACCATATCCCCCCACACCACATCTAAACTCGAGAGGCGTCTCCGCATTCCTCTCCATCGCTGCTTCTCTCCCGCAGCAGAGCCAGAGGCGCAAATCAACAGCAAGACGCACAGT
This sequence comes from Tringa tobata, assembly GCA_033628505.1. NCBI lineage: Eukaryota > Metazoa > Chordata > Aves > Charadriiformes > Scolopacidae > Tringa > Tringa tobata. Next base: position 441 of record JAHREE010087588.1, on the reverse strand, counting down.
TTTCCTGCAAAACTGTCAGACAATGCCCACGCCAGAGTGACGGGCCGAGCCAGGCCTCCCCGCCAGGCCCTGCCTGTCCCCACGGGCCGGCCTCCCCACAAGCCTGACCCCGACAGGTCCCAGCCTGCTGGCGGCTTGTCCGTGGGTATCCGGGTACAGCGTACACCCCGCCCGCTCCCTCAGCCCCGCTTACCGGGGCAGCCAGGCCCGCAACCGCCGGCTCAGCCCCGTCGCGCTGGGCGCCGCCATCTTCCCTCCGCGCCCGCTGAGGGGAGGGAGGAGGGGGCGGTCCTCGGCCAGGCCCCGCCCCTCCCCGCACGGCGCTCGCGCGGCCGGGGCGTGGCCTCGGGGCGGGCCGGCAACATGGCGGAGGCGGAAGGGGAGAGCCTGGAGTCGTGGCTGAGTGAGTACCCTGGGCATCCCCCACACACACACCCGCAG
>JAHREE010087564.1:0-10251 GCA_033628505.1 Tringa tobata | reverse complement strand
TGTTCCTCACTTAAGTTTAACGAAAGAGCACCTGTAAGAGACACTGGGAAAACGTAAAAGGGCTGTAAGAAAGATGTCATTTTGTAAAACCTCATGTATTTGAGAAAGTTCTAAAAACTGTGGGGGCACACCACATCTTTTACAGAATGTTACATGTTGAGGTGCTGCTACAAGGCAGACTGAATTCTGTCTAGCATTTCATAGAATGGTTAGAATTGGAAGGGACTTTAAAGATCATCGAGTTCCAATCCCCGTGCCATAGGCAGGGACACCTCCCACCAGACCAGGTTGCTCAAAGCCCCATCCAGCCTGGCCTTGAACACTTCCAGGGATGGGGCATCCACAACTTCTCTGGGCAACCTGTTCCAGTGTCTCACCACCCTCACAGTAAAGAATGTCCTTCTGGTATCTAATCTAAATCTCCCCTTCTTCCAACTTAAAACCATTACCCCTTGTCCTGTCACTACACTTCCTGACAAAGAGTCCCTCGCCAGCCCTCCTGTAGGCTCCCTTCAGATATTGGAAGGCTGCTATAAGGTCTCCCCGGAGCCTTCTCTTCTCCTGGCTGAACAACCCCAGGTCTCTCAGCCTGTCTTCATAGGAGAGGTGCTCCATCCCTCCAATCATCTTTGTGACCCTCTGCTGGACCCATTCCAACAGGTCTGTGTCCTTCCTGTGTTGAGGACTCCAAAGCTGGACACAGTACTCCAGGTGGGGTCTCACGAGCGCAGAGTAGAGGGGTAGAATCACCTCCTGTGACCTGCTGGCCGCGCTTCTTTTGATGCGGCCCAGGATGCAGTTGGCTTTCTGGGCTGCCAGTGCGTACTGCCGGCTCATGTTGAGCTTCTCATCCGTGAGCACTCCCAAGTCTTTCTCCTTGGCAATGCTCTCCAGCCATTCTCTGCCCAACCTGTATTTGTGCCTTGGGATTGCCACGTCCCAGGTGCAGGACCCTGCATTTGGGTTGGTTGAACTTCATGCGAATTGCACTAGCCCACCTCTCAAGCCTATCCAGTTCCCTCTGGATGGCACCCCTTCCCTCCAGCGTGCCAACCACGCCACCGAGCTTGGTGTCGTCAGCAAAGTTTCTGAGGGTTCACTCTGTCCCACTGTCCATGTCTCTGACAAAGACGTTAAATAGCACTGGTCCCACTACTGACCCCTGAGGAACACCACTCGTCACTGGCCACCACTTGGACATTGAGCCGTTGACCACAACCCTTTCAGTGCGGCCATCCATCCAGTTCCTTGTCTACTGAGTGATCCATCCATCAAATCCATGACTTTCCAATTTTGAGACCAAGATATTGTGCGAGACAGTGTCAAATGCTTTGCACAAGTCCAGGTAGATGACATCTGTTGCTTTGCCCTTGTCCACCAAGCATGTGGCAGTATCATAAAAGGCCACCAAATTTGTCAGGCATGATTTGCCCTTGGTGAAGCCATGTTGGCTGTCTCCAATCACCTCCTTATTTTCCATGTGCATTTAATACACTTCAGTTTACTGGACAGTGTAAGAAAGCAGCCAAACAATGTCAGCAGTACCATTTTATGTATCCATGCCTTGACAAGTCTTGCCAATCACAGGTTTCTTTACTGTTCTACAATTACTGACAATAACAAAAAAATACCTTATTCATCATCTTATATTATTCATATGCATATGGGTGAATGACTGTGTTCTAGTTCTACTTAGAAAAGCCACTACCCAAAAAGCTTCAGTACAACACAGAACTAAACCAGACAGAGTACCAACTTGAAAAAAAGGGCAACATACTTATACACAAAATCTGTATTTTTCTGTTAATACCTCTAGCAACAGCATCATGTGGATTTAATGCTCTTAAGTAAGAGTTACTATCAAAGCAAAAAGAAACTCAAACCCCAACACATTTAGCCATATGAGAGACCGAAGACAGTAACAAAGTATCACCAGCATGCATCTAATTAAGGAACATCCCATCTCTCTCTGTACTGGGAAACTCAGGTATAGGACAAGCATCCCTTCATCTCAGAATCCTAGTCATGCAGCTGGCACTCTGATCTACCAGCCTTCATGATTCTTTCCCTAACAAAGTAACCAGTTCTTACTGTTTTTTACCTAGTAATAAAGAAAAACAAGGATGTAGGTTACACAAGGCCTATTAGTACTGGAAAACAATCTGTAACAAAGCGACAAACTCAAAAATCTTGTGCTAAAATTCAACTGATAATAAAGTATCACAGTCATCAGCGAAATTCCAAACCACACCCCCAATAAACCATCCAAAAGAGTGAGCCATTTTATCAGTCTTAAGTAGTAGATAACTTAACACAAGGCACCAAGGTTTGTGAAACACTGTTGTATCACCCCTCCTCCCCCCAAAAGACAACACACATGCAGGGGCTGATTCGCTTATCAGAAGCGCAAGCATCCACATAACTACTGGGAAAATCCACACAAAGACCGATACTTCTACAAGTCAGAAAAAGCATGATGTTTGACCAAAACTGGTGAAGTATCAAAGGGATATTAGTTCTCTCTGTCAAAAACACACTGAAGAAAGCTTCTCCATGTACACCAGTTCTCACCATGCTATCACACAGGGCCGAGCCCTATTTTTCTGAGGAAGCTCATGAAGTGGTGAAATTGATTAAAAGCTTGCACAGCAGTTAGCAACTTTCAGACATGTCAAATTTGAGTTTGGTACTGAACTACAGTTACCTCACTGGCACTGATGGGTAATTTACCTACAGAAGGCAAATTTCATTTCTCATGTTTCCGCACCGTGAACTGTAAAACACTTTGTTCCACTAGGATAGGTGGCACAAGTTTAGGATTTCTCCTTAACTCCTGTTAAGGGCTCATAACCAGTAAGCAGCAATGAGAAACTGTGCTTCAGCAGATTCCCTCCACAAGTCAATATAAATCAATTATCCCTACAGTGTTTCCAGTATCTGCCGGCAGCTGTGAGGTTAACACATCAGACCCATGACATTACATACCAAAGTACAGCAAAATGACAGCTCTACTCCATCACCTTCAGGGTGACCACTGACAATCAAGATGGCCCAGTGCTTAGGCAAATTCCATTTACAGACTGAGAACTAGATGAAGCTAAATTTGCTAGTCAGCATGGAAAAAAGGAAAAAAACCCAAACAACAAAAACCTAACCAAAAAACAAACCAAGCACTTTGGGGAGTTAGTTGTCTGCAAGTGCAGTCTCATTTGATTCAAAGTATATATTCACAGCTGATCAATCTAACCTGTAATTTAAAGCTGTGCTTGTGTCCCTACTGGCTCTTTAGTGACATTTCTCACATTTATGAGAAAATCCCTTTCTGCTCTGCCAGAGGACCAACTAGATTACTCAAGCCTCTGGCAGCTCTTTACAATGCAAAAGCAGCAAGGACAAAGCCACGTAGTTTCCCTACACACTAAAATAAGGCAATTTCGCAAGGTAGCTCCTCAGTAAGGCTGCTGCTCATAACACTGCTTTCCAAAGATATTCTGAATCATACAAGACAACCCCAGACCAAATCTTTACAGAGGCGAACGGCTGGGTCCACAGCAGCCATAAAAAAAAAAAGAAACATTTGTTGGAGCCATGGTTAAATCCCCCAGGAAAAAACAGCTTCATTTAGACAGAAGACAGGATGGATAGAACCTTCTAAAGACTGATACAAGATGATGAAGCATAGACTCACAGAATTTAAGACCACTCTATTTTGTTATCCAAAACAGTATTTTCAATAGAAGGCAGCACGCACTGTGCTGCCGTTTCACATGTGGGTGTATGATAAGACTCCCAACAGAAGCAGCACTGTACCACAGCCACCCCCGTAGGGAAAACATGCATGTATGCCTGGGGCTAAGTCATGTTGTTTCATAAACTGCTGATAAAATACTGAAGTACCTTAGTGATTAACATAATACAAAGAAATACGAAAGAGAAAACATCGTACGTAACATTCTCTCACAAATTGTACAGTTCAATACTTAGGTGTTTCTTCTAAGTAGTCTGTGACTAAACTGGATGAAATTGAGATTTGCAAATAACAGGAACTAATTAGGGATTAGGTACTATTGTCATGGTGCACATGCTTCAAGCAACTAAATCAAATCAGTGTAAACTCATGACCTTGCCTTCCGCTGCTGAGGGTCTTTAGTCACATGCATACTCTTGCAGCTGGAAGGGATAGCATTACATACCAAAGTCAGCAAAAATGGCTCAGCCATTTCCAAGAACAGTTAAAAAAAAAAAAGTTTTTTTCTAGCCACTTGGAAGCACTAGTATTTTCATGCTTTCCACCAAAGAGCAGATATTTGGCAGTGAATCGCTGAGATCAAGAACATGCTTTCCACACAAGCAACCCTTCCAAATCTAGCCATAGATCTGGGGGAAAAAAAAAAAAGTCTGCATTTATTCAAGAAATCTTTGCTAGTCATTGCGTTTAATTTTTTCCCCGTGAACTGGATCTGTGCTTCGCATACACTAATAATTCTAAGTTCCTATCCCATTGCTACACTGCACATGCAACATTCCCACAAGATGAATGAGCATACTTCAGCCAGCGCTATGGCAACACAGCAGGACTTGTTGGAATAAGTTCTCTGATGCTAAAGAAACTAGGGAGACCATCTTTATTTTTCTTAATACCATCCTAAACATGCCCAAATAGATAGACTTAAACACCAGGGACACAGAGGAGCAGAACCAAAAGACAGAAGTGGAAAAGGTAAGACCTCTTACCAGTGGAAGGAAAAATGAGGGGCAAAGCTGATGGAGTAAGACTGAACTCACATGAAAGGCTCACAGGCAGTAGCAATGGCAAGATTGCTGCTTGCAAATTTAAGATGCAAAAAATTAATGGGGCAACAAAAGCAGAGAGATAGGCGATTAGAAAAGTATACTGAACCAAAGGAGAAAGGGCTGAATCCAGCAAAGGAACAAATACCATGGAATTGTTCAGTTACAGACGACGATTATTTTTTTTTTTCTTCCACATACATCATGGTAGTTTTATTTCTCAGCTTCTGAATGTTGAACCCCTGTAATCTGAAAGGCATCCCTCTAACAAATTTGATGTAATGTATAGTCTCCCATATAATTTTACAGATTTACTTAAATGGGAAAAAAAAAAGCACTATAGAAGATTGCATAGAACCCTCCACACACTTAATAAAAATATACTGAATTTGAGTCTGCTGTTAAAAGCATGCTGCTCTTTCATTTTAAGCATCAAATCAAGAGTTTAGTAATATGACATGTTCTTTTGGTATTAAAAAAAAGTGTTTTCATAGAAAGTAATTTCAGGTTACATGTGAAATATAAAGACATGGATTCAAAAGCAAACAAAAGAAAGGAAATAACATCGCCATTTAAAAGTACATTTTGTCTCTCTGAGGCACACTCTTATAAATAGCACTAGATTAAAGCTATCATGTTAAAAACATAGTCCTCAAGCTCCTTTTGACTTTGAATAACAGTATTTTATAAGCTCAGGTCAAAGGCCTACACTAACCTCTTAAAATCTCAGAAAAAAAAATGCTGTATTTTTGGAAAATGGTAGAAAAACAGAGTTTGCAGAGGATTTATGACAACTGAAATAATTTTAAATGTAATTGTATTTTGCACAAGATCTCCTACAATATTTGTAGACTAACAATACACTAGATGTCATTTCAGAAGTAGTAGATAGATGGGGACTAAGCAGTTTCAGTCACTGTTAATCTTGCTTTCACAGCCCTTACTCAGCGATAACCTTCAAGATAGCTAAAACAAAGCTAGAAAAACATGGCCAGGAATGGAAGACAGGTACGTGAGAGAAGGTTTTCTTAATGCCAATAGCAACACACAAAAGGTAACAGGAACTCATAACCACTCAAGAGGGAAAAGCCAGATCTGGTGTTTCAAATACAACTCAAACGCCATCACCTGTCCTTTGAACTTGTGAAGAAAGTCTCCTAACAGAATAACATGCTAATCACCATTTTGGGTTACTTTCACCATATAGACAGCATCAATAAATCTCCTGTAACAGAACAGTACTTTACTGTGAACTCTTAACCTAGTTTTTGTTATAATTGATTATTCTATTTCATTGCAACGCTTCAAAAAGAACTTAAGCTTCCCACCATCAACAATACTAGCCAGAAGTTCCTTACAACGATGAACCCCATTCATTCAAAGTTTCTTGCCAGAATAACCACCACAAAATAACTACCGGTACCAACTGACTTGCCCAAGAGTTGTATAAGGTGCCTCTCTTGCTTGGGTTGATGAAAGTACATCTTAAAAATCACAGTTGCCTAGGTTTTGAGAGAAAAATATATTTGACCTTCATTGTTATAGGTACCTTTATTTGCTAACACCTCTAAAACAAAACTCAACGAGCTCCAGGTAGTCCCAACAGACTGCTTTTCTCCAACTGTTTTGGCCTGTGTTGCTATCTAAAGGTGTGGACGTACGCTGTATCTGACACTGATCCCGTGGAATTTCACATTCCTTATTACTGCTGCCAGTCTAATGAAAGCCAGGTAGTAAGCAGCGATACAATAAGCGTTCACCCACTTGACGTTTTCAAGTGATTTCAAACTAGCTTGGAAGATTTCCAAACATCATTAAATGCATCACTCAGGTTTACTCACAGATCGTACCTTTGAAGGCACATCACAGTTAAGCAGTACTTACAGACCTAATAACAGAGGAACAAAGATTGCATTTAAATGGGAGTTCACCAATCCTTAAATAAAATCTGCATTAAGACAGACATTATTATTAGTGTCTATTAGAAAAAGTGAACAGATAACGCAATTTACCACAGTGTTAGGCTTTAGAAAACAGCTTCTGGAAGATGAGTTTCTTCTTCTTCCAATTCCATCTACATATTTGTTCATATTTTATTTTTTAATATTTATATACACACACGTGCATGAAATAATCTGAAATCATCTCAGAAATTTAAGAATATCACTGGCCAGAGAACCATCAAATTAAAATACTACTTTTCCATGTTTCCATGTTTTTCCAATTCAAGATTTATGTTCTCGTGGAGATAAAAAGAAAGAGTAATACTACTATTTCATCAAGACAATTTGTGAAACAGCATTATTTGAAAATGAATGGGTGAAAATACTCATTTTAGCACAACATAAACAAATGTAAGGCATAGATGCATATATGCCTGCAGGTGCGTATGTGTGCATATATATTTGTTACCTGAGCAAATGCTTTTTAAAGAAAGTTTATTTTAATCTTGCCTATTCATATATAATTAAAAGCAGTATTTTGATCATCTTTTGTCAAGTCAGTTAACAATTTCCCCAGCCTAGAAGTGACAACTTCCACATTTGGTTAAATTTAAATTGCTTTCTTTAATGCTTTTAGTTGGAGAAACAATCTGATGTGCTATAAAATTAAGCTGTAGGAAAGCAGAATGTTTCTAAAAGCAAAAGGCAACTCCCTTAGAATTTTTTTTTTTAATTCCTGACAGCAAAAAACCTACTTGCTGAGTCTAGTGTGGGCCACTGACGTTCAGAATATGCATATTCAACCTTTGAGAGCCCTTCCAACGTAGTCACCCTACCTTTGGTGGTCCATCAGACCTAGATGTAGAGGTGATGGACAACCGTTCAGGGCAGCAGAGCTGCAGCTTTAGGGAACAGAAAGGCAGACAGGCATTCACCTTCTATCTTCCAGCAGCTGCAGTCATCCATTTGTTATTTGACAACGGCAGCTAACTTCCCATGCAAAGAGAATCATCTTACTGAAGTGGTTTAGGTACCAAACCCAAGCAACTTTCAAATCCAAAAGAGCTGTTCACAGCTTTCTGCTTGCAAACTGTGCCCATATCTTCAATTGTCGGGTAAAGAGATGAAACAAATAGGGAAAAGAAGATACATGTCACTGCACTGGTATCCTCTCAGATCAAGGTCAGTGCCCTTCAGGGCAAGGTGGTAGTACATAGAGATGAAACAAAATGTGCCTACACTGCTGAAAAGCCATGAACTAGCCCTTGTTTTGAAGCGCTCTACAAAATACGCACATTATGGTATTCTGGTATTTATGACTACAGAAGAATGGTTAAGGTATAAATCTGTCTAACACTCTATCTCGTACTTGCAAAAAAAAAAAAAAAAAGGCAAAGAAACCTGAGCAATGAGATTTATAAAATCTCTATTAATCTTAAATGGTTCAGCAGATTAGCCACAACCATTTCAGAATGCACTCAGATAAATTGATAACAATGGTTGATAGCACTGAATAACCAGTTTACTATCAGAAACTGGACTGCATGTTTTCGTTACTATTAACTGTAAGGACTTTTTTTCCTGCTCACCTTAAATTGCTGGCAAAGTAAATCCCAACACTGAACAGTGGACTGAGAGAAGGCCAGGTTTCAAGAATTCCAGTGTCAGTATGGCAAGCCAGTCCGTGAAACTTTTTTCAGCAGTGTTTCCCCCCACTCTTAATATCACGTATGCTTAAATATAGCATTAATTGTCATAAAATCATCATTAAAGTAACTATTAAATAAAGCCAACTTTAAAAAAACTTAAGGTTTTGCACAGGTGTTTTTAATATTCAGGACAGTGGAAAACCAAGAAGATTCTGCAAAGAATCCCTATAATAGCAAAAAAAACTCAGATTTTTGTAACCACAGCAGAACCATCTACAGGTTTTATAAAACCAGAGGCTAGAAATCACACATCAACTGTGTCAAACTACAGTTGAGAGCATAAAGAAACTCTTTATCATCTGGATGTTTCAAAAGCAATAGCTGAATAACTGGGGAGTAAGGTAAATGTAAATCTCCTTGTTGAGTCAAACTCAACAATCTCCACATACTGTGCTTGGGCACTATAAATTCATATTCAAAAAACTCACCAAATTCCTCAATAAGTGTCCCAATTTCAAAGCTAATCTGAATACAAGATAAACTACTGAACCCAATTATACTGCTATTAGAGGTCTAAAACATTCTCTTTCAACACCATTTGGAAGAGAGAGATTCTCCTGAAGGCCACAAAGCTGTTGTCCATTCTGCTTATTCACAAGCAGGCTTTAAAGCGAGTGGAATGTGAAAGAAAATTGATGCATTTATTATTTGGGCCATTTGTCATTCTGGAAGTTGACACATCAACAAGTGTAAAATACTTGAAAGGAAAGCTGCAAAAAGATTTAACATCAAAAGATAAACACAAAAGTTTAAATAGCTTCCCCTCCCCCCCAACTATTTTTCATCTCACCCAAGGAAAACCGAACAACAAACATTATATTCCTAGAAATTCTAAAGGAAACATTTCAAAAACGTTGGGATCATTTCCAAGTTTCTTCCATGTCAACAAAGAGGATGCTATCCTTCTTTTTTTTATCTTGTGAATCTCTAAATACAGCTTTCCAGTTAAAAAAGAAAAGACATAGATTACCATGCATAATCAACCAAATAAAGAGAATTTTTGTCACTGTTATTTAAAGAAGTCTACTATTTATTTCTGCTAAGATCAAAAGAAACCATGACAAAATGACTAAAGACTTCCCCCACTCCTCTTCTGTGCGTAAGACAGTCTGAATACCCACACGGTAAAACTCTTAAGTTATTCTTCGCACTTAAAACTATGATCCACTGAAAAAGAATTAAAGGCCCCCAATACATTAGTGATATACAAACATAACATCAGACACTAAGTTAACTAGATCTCCCTTTAAGGTTACCAAAGCCCTAAAAAGCAATAAAAGCACAATCTTAAAATAGCTGTTCAATAATCAGGGGCATTCCAATCCATTAAATAATTATTACTTAGATGTGAACAGCCTTAACCATCTCCTGACATTTTAAATAAGCGATTCTTTGCCAACAGTACCTAATTACTGATACTGAACAAACAGTAACCACCTGGCCTTTCTCTGTTATCTCTTTCTTCATAAAAAACTTAAAATCAATTAGGGGCTCAACTGTAGCCTCACCAAAACTGATCTGTTTTGATGCTATACACGTGGAGATGGGTTGTCAAAGATGAGATGCATCTGGGGCTCTGGCTCTTTAATACTCACCAAAGGGGAAAAAAGAAGAAGAAAAAATAATAATTAGGACACAATGTACTCTAAAACACTAGAGGAGCCGGAGAGTTTCGCAGCGGCTGGATAACTGTCTCGCTTCCAGGCTCCAGCCTTACTCTCTGCAACTTCACCGACGGCGGGGGCAGCGGCGGTGCCGGGCTCCAAGCTCAGCCTCTCAACTTCCCCCGCAACCGCGAACTCCTCCAG
>JAHREE010087559.1:0-14347 GCA_033628505.1 Tringa tobata | reverse complement strand
CTTGTCCCATCACTCCCCTGCCTGATAGAGTTGCTCCCAGCTTTCCTTTAGGCCCCCTTAACAATGTTAGTTTTTGTTGCTGTTGACTTTTCCAGTCTGTACCTTTTGTTGCATCTTTCAGTTGTCGTTTGTTCAAAACACTTTTCCTGTTCTGAGGTTGCATTTCTAATGGTTTCTTATTGGAAACGATCTAACCCTGCTGATACCCCCGGTGTGGGAATTCTGGGGTGGGAGGAGTACCCCACACTCCCTGGCCTCCTGCAGAGATTTGGGTCGGTGTTGGTTTGCTCTTACAGGAGGTTTTTAATTCTCCTTTGCTGTTTCAAATGTTAACTGAGAATCCAACTCTCTGCCTTCCCTTGAAATGATGCCACCATAAAGCAAAATTAAAATAAGTGTCTTTTCCTGATGTGCCTTAAGCCATAAAATGATTTGTATACAAAATCAAACTAAATAAATCAGAATCTTTTTCTCCATCTTTGGGAAGGTTAAACCTCCAGCAGCAACGGCAGCAACACGTTGCACTCAGAGTTTTGCAGACCTAATGTCACTCTTTTATTTTATTATACAATGCAGTTCACCCTAAATTACATTTTCTTCTTTTAATTTATTTGCATGAAAAAGATGGCATAGCATAAATCATCTTGTGTAGGTTGCTGGGTTATTTGCATTTCAGAGGCTGTTTTTAACTTTGTATTAGAAAGGAATTTGCAATTGTGAAGCTTTGGGAGGCATTAACTTTTAGTGATTGGTGTTTCTCCAAAGGTGATGAATGACGTTCATTTTGCTTAGGACAAACTTCCCAAAGTTTGTGTCTTTCTAAAAAACTTCTCTGAGGCAAAGGCCAGTGAGTGATGCTTTCGTCTCAGGCTGCAATTCCTCTTGGAAAAGCAGGAGAGATGGGATCAGTTTGGTCTTGGAAGCCTGTGCTTGGTGCTGTCCCTGCCATGCACCCTCTGTCCCCTGTGGGTTGAGTCTCTCGCTCTCTGCCTTGCAGGAAAGGAGGCGGTGGGAGAAGTCCATCTGTGGAGGGGATCTGAAGAACTGCCTCTGCCCTGGACACAGGGCATCCTCACACGGGTCCTGCCAGTGTTTTCCACCTGCACTTGCTGCTCTTTGGTGTGGAGCTTGGTTAATGGCATCTGACACAGGGCAACTGGCAGTCCGGAAGGCTTTAATGAATCTTCAGATGACTTTTTCCCACTAAAAAAATGTGATGAGAAGCTGTATCTTAAATTCAATACAGCATGTAGCACACAGGGAACAAACCAGCAGAGTAAAATGCATTTTATTAGCGATGAACTGAGGCTGCACATGAAAGAAGCCTTTAAATATCTGACATGTTAAATGTATTATATTCCCCTTCAGGAAAGAAGCAGTCAAAGGGACAGGGCTGATGAACTGCGCTTATTAACTTGACTCGGCGGTGATGAGAACGGTATTGACGAGAAGGCTGTGGAAGGCTTCAAAGGCACTTACTGCCATCATGAAGCTAGAGCACCGCTCTGGCAACAAGTTGGAGTGGCTTTACACAGTGATGTGAGGTCTCCAGCGAGAGGCTTGTCATCTGAAGGTGGGCACAGCTCAGGGGTGGGAAGCAAAGCGGTGAAAGCTCCCATCCACCACCTCCGGCTGCTGGGAGCTGAAGAGCATCAACACCAGCCCTACTGCAAGGGACCCGCTGAACCAAAGGATGAAAGGGACCTGCTGGAGGAAGAAGTCCATCTGCTTGCTAACGGGGTGGTATTCACAGCTCTCTGAAAATGCGGGGAAATTGCTTATCGCTTCATTATGCTCCTCGTTGATTCATCTTGCCGTAAGCTTTTGAACAGGTTGCTTGTTGCTTCATCTAACTTACTCTCTAATAGGATGGATCTACAGTCAAATGGTCCTTAATGATACGCAGGCATCCTAATAACTTTTGTAAATTGAATTCTGGAGTTGACTGGGACTCTTTCGAAGTGTCCAGTATGGAAAAGCTTTCTAGAATCCCAGATGCCACCAAAACAGCTTTAACGTGCTGAGATGTGTAAGTAAATAACTGTTGTTTTCCCTTCTTACAGAATACTGCTCCTCTAGAGTTTTCTCCCCAGGAAAGCTCCCTTAGCACAAGGGACTATACATTTCAGGTTTCCCTAAGCAAGACTTTGAGACCTTTTTCTGTATTTTTTGTGCCACCTGCCTTCATGGCCTGTTTGAAGGTCCCTCTCTGTAACCTCAGCTGTGCATTAGTACCACAAGAGCTCGTCTTCAGCAAGGAACCCATTTCATCACATCTCCTTATTGCTGACTCCCCAAAGACAGAATTACAGAGGAAATTGGCAGATCTAATTGGTATTTGTTTTGTTAAACGTTACTTCAAGATACTTAAATGTGTGAAGATTTGTCCACTCTCTGCCTGTTATTAAGTACCTTCAAGTTAAAAGGGATTCTTTTTTTTCCTTGGTAAATGAAGGGGAAAGAACTGAGCGAAACATTTATATTCAGCAACTGAAGTGAGGGAAGTGTGCTAACCAGGTTAGCAGCCTTAGCAGGAGTTATAATATAAAGTGGATTTAAAAGCCAATAGACAAACTCAGGTCCTCTAGGCCATCAGTTTGGTAAGTTGTGCTGATGTCAGTACTGTCCAGTAAACGCACCGAATCCTGGTCTTTGGAGGAACTGCCCTTTTTGTGTCTATTTACCACCCTGGGACTGTGCGTTTCCCGAGTGGGAGCCAGTAACTGCTGCTCTTGGCCAAGTTTTCTGTGCACTGGGACGACGGAAAGATTCAGAACCCAGTTGTGAACTCCCTATTATCAGTGGAGTATCTAATCTGTTAGAGAACTTCAAATGCTGTGAAGCAATTAGTGTTGTTTGCAACAGCTCTCCTAATAAGCAAGGGATTCGCCATGGAACTGAGTGCCTGTTTGTGCCTGTTTGTCTCCTGGCTCCCAGGCTGTCCTGGGGGGCTCATCCCTCATGGTTCGTGTGGTGCCATCTGGGGCTGTCACACAGAGAGGGAAACAGCTCATACAGGCACAAGCCTCTTGGTGTTGTTTGTGGATGAAGAACTGACCTATGGCTTTACTCAATGGCTCTTAAAACCTGGTGGTGTTTGAAAATAACAGCCATCTCTTCTGCAGCAGAAAGCAGCTCGGTCCTGATGCCTTCCCGCTATTCCTGGGTTACTCCAGTTATCCCTCCATATTATTCCAGTTATCTTTCCCTGTTATTCCTGCTGGAGAATACCAAGGCACTGTCTAAAGGGATTGTTATATTTATTGTTTAACATTACAATTGCTCTTGTGTAAAGAAAAGGTGCAAACGTTTAAATCAGCAGTTCAAAGCATGGGAATCAGAGGGAATTTCGTATCCCAGGCTAGGCAAGAGTGATACATTATTCAGAGCTACAGGAACTTATTCAGCAGTATCTGAATACACCAGCCATTTTTTAGACAAAGCTTAATATTCTACATATAAATAGTTGCCAGGAGGTTGGGATCTTATACTGAGATTCTTGGAGACATCCACTTACCCTCAGTGAAGTCTCCATATCTATTCATGAGGATATCACAAAGGAGAGGATTCAGAAATTTCTGGGAGACAAACCTGTACATGTTGCTGTGGAGAACACCGGCAGCGAGTACTAATGTCAGAAATATCTGTCTAGACACTCAGGGGATGGAAAACAATACAGCACACCCTGCAAGTTAATGCCCACGTGTGTTCTGGCACGGTCATGTAATTTATGGGTTGCCTCAGAGTATACAGGTGCTTTTTTCCTATTTTTCCAACTTTTTTTTTTTGAGGTTGAATTAGTATTCAACGAACTGACATTTCTGTACTTTCTGTTGCCCAGGGCTATTGCACTTCAGTCTTTGATCTTGTCAGATCGTGCAAACTAAGCTGGCTGGAGGCTGGCCAGCACTTGGATGAGAGATTTCATAGGAATTTCGTGATGCCGTGAGGAATTGTTTGTGACTGAAGATGGCACTTTCTGCGCTGAGTCAATGCTGAACAAATACCCCAGCAGGGAGCTGGGATGTCACAGGTTCCATCTGCAGAGATATGTCAGACGTGGCCGTGCAGTCTGACGTCCTGTGAACTGCAGGATGGATGTCCTGCCCAAAGTCAAAGGTATGTAATTCATCCTGCATTCAGAATTAAATCCTCTTCCTCTCCTGAGGGGCAACATGATGCTCCTTGTCCCAGAGGTGCTCGGGGCTGGGTCCACGAGGTGTGAGGGAGGCACCCGGGGGAGCATGCCCAAGGGCTGGGGATGCTGCAGGGATCGGGGAGATGTCCTTGCATTTTGTGGGGAACTGCTGTGGAAACCTGGCCATCGTTTTAAAGCGCTGTGGGACATTTATAGCAATGTTCTGCAAAGGGAGTCTTCGTTGCCATTAGCGAGTGATCCCTTAATCACACCGACAAGTAATCACTATTGACATCAGTTGGACTGGAGCTACATCACCATAATGTAGCAAATAACTATTCAGTTGTTTAGAATATAAATGCTTCTAATTTATGTAGAAATGGAAAGCATTTCTATCTCATTCACTGAAAAAAACCTGATGTGAAGTATCACTTGCTTAACACAGGCAGAAAAAGGCAGATTTTAAGCAGATAACACAATAAAAAGAATGAATCCTCTCCCACCAGTGGCAACGTGAGATTCTCAGTTAATGTCTCCCATATCTTTCTCTTCCTCAAATGGTGAACTCAGGCTGAATCTAACACTGGCTTCTTTCCAGAGAAGACATCATCAGTCAGGAGTGCCAATTGTCTAGAATTTGGTTAATTCTTTAGTTAGTGGTGGATGACTCCAGAGTGGCCTTGCAGAGCTGCCTGGCTTTACGGAACTGAGAGCAGCAAAGAGAAAAAAAATCTTTTTGCTAGAGATTTGCTGATAGAATTCTGGGGTCACACACAGAGCAAGGACCAGCTGAAGTAACTCCTCATATTTTGTGCTGATGGGGATATGGCTCTGCTTTTTTAGAAGCCATTAAAGTCCATAGTCCTGCCAAATTCCTGTCTGGAAATTGGATCCCCCCTCCTTAAACTTCCCTGCTGTTCCACCCTGATCCAACACTGACTTTAGTGTGTTTTTCCAGGCAGGGATGCAGCATTTGGCTGTTGCCATGCTCTGCCCAAGCAGACAGCAGGATTGCCCCTTTTTTTCGGGTCCTTCGAGAACATGCCAGATGACAATCTTTGCACAAACACACCAATTTTTCTCATTTTCATCTTAATGAAATGCCAGGGGTTTAAAATTTCTATTAGGCTTGAAAGTGGTACAGGCAGCCTGAAGAAAAGGAGGTTTCTTCATAGCTTTTAAAACAATTTTATAATGTTTTCTGCTGACTTGGCTGTCTCGAATTTCAGCTGGTGTAGAGCAGAGGTGACTGTGAAAGTGCTTCTCTTGGTGTCTCTGGGATTGTGCCCGGGAGGGAGCGCTCAGCCCACAGCTGGGGACAGTGGCCTGGGCTGAGACTCTCCATGGGTGGCTGGTGGCCTTGGAGCTGAGGTGAGAGGGGGAAGAACCGAGAGGCTGATGTGGGTTTCTCATTCCTGGCCTGAGAAGAGCCCGTCCTGGTACCAGCTGAATGACAAAGTGTTGAGTGGGTTCAGGAAACAACAAATGTCTTCTAAGATAAAGAGGAAAGAAGCGAGGAAGCACTCAAAGAACAACAAAACCCAGACCAAAGTGTTTATAAATACATATGGCACAGCTTTTCGGAAGCCACGCTTTTATTTGTTTTGATAGCAGCCCTGGAATGTTTTTTTTGTCTGTTTTCCTCCTTTATTCCTACTGCTAAATACATAGTAAGAGTTTTACTAATTAAGGAAATAGAAGTTTCAGAGGAAAAGATTTCCTTGTCAAGGCATTCTCCCATACTTTGGAGAGGGATTCCTTTTTGGTAAATCCCCATTTTTTTAGGAAAAAAATGTGTTCCAGCTGCAATTCATGCATAATCTCCTGAGTAGCAAGGGTAGACAGTTTAAAAAGAAATCTCTGTAGTAACACAGAGAGGAAAACAAACTGATAACTCTTGAAAGATTGATGGCTTCTTTCTTCATCTAAATCTTTATAGATTAGCACGTCTATTTTCTTTTCGTGGCTATGTTTGTTAGCAGTATATCATCTAACCTAATCTATATCGGAAGTATATTTATCCTGGAGCTGTGGGGCATTTATACTGTTCACTTGTCACCAAGAATAATGGAGAGGACAGGTAAGATAATTTCAACCATATCAAGGGCTGAGAGATGACTTTACGTGTTTTGATAATGGGACACTCAGTGAATGATCTGAAATGATTTTGTTACATGTTGGCTAAAAATACACCTTTTTAATGGTCTTTTTTCCTGCTTTTCCTCTGTTCCACTGTTAAATGAGAGCACCTGGAGTTGCTCTAGGACAAGGAGACATCAGTGGCCACTTTGGGCTCACCCAAGGCACTACTGGGGGAAAGACATGAGGGTGCATGAGGGCCCCCAGCTCACAGGGAATGGTTTGGTTCAAGCAAGAACAAATTGCTGGTTCCCCAGTTTCTCCCTCTCTTGTAAATAGAAAACAGTGTTGAGTGTGGGGAGACATCTTCGGGCACAGTCAGCATCAGGGACTGATGCAACATTCCCAGTCATGAAGGTGCCTCGCCTGGGTGACAGCCAGCCGGGATTTATTCCAGACCTACTGAAGCAGCCGATCTCCAAAAGCCTTCTCCTGGTCTTTCTCCCGTGGCCAGCCTGTCTGCAGGTGAGACGGTGATAGTTCACTGCTGGTTCGGAATCAGGCATCAGAGGAGCCTCTCCTGCTGCTTTGCCAGATGCTCTCCTTTTTGTGTCTCTGCAGATGACTCCTCCTTTCTAATCATAACTTTCTGTAGCCGCCTTCACTACGTTTCATCTTACTGATTTCATAGCACTTCCTCCATTGCCCAGAGCATTTTGAATTCTGGTCCTGTCCTCCAGAACGCTTGCAACCCCTCCCAGTTCGCTGCCATCCACCAGTTACACCAGTATCTCCTCTGCTCCAGCCCCTGCACCTGAGCAGGAGCCTGCTGTGGGTTTCCACTTCATCCCTCCTCACATCTTCACAGGGGACACTGATAACCCCTCTTTGGCTGGTGGCTTTCAACATACTTTGTACTTGCGTTACATTAATTTTATTTAGACCATGCTTTTCGAGTTTTACCTGTGAGACTGTTTTATGGACTTCTGCATAAAGCCTTGCTCACAGGGATGCAGTGTCCTGGTGATGAGACCGTTTGCCCCTCCTGTGCCTCCCCCCTCACACCTTCCTCTTCTCTTCCCTGACCAAATCTGCCTTAAGTTTGATTTTATTTTTATTACTTATTCTTGAGAAATTTAGAAACTTATATTGGCTATGTCTCTTGGGCCACCATCTAATCTTCTAGGTGATGACAACTTGATTGATGAATAATAGATTCCAGTATCTTTCCAGCTGCCAAAGGGAGCTATAATTTCCAAATGCATCCCTTAAGATAGAAGCAGCATTTGTCCTTCCCCAGGAGTTAGTCTTTAATCAGCCCAGTTGTCTTTACATTATTGAAAACTTCTGTTTGTTGTGAATACAAAATAAATATTTGGAAATAAGCTATTTACATTGTATTAGTGTACAGATTAGGGCCCCAATGTTTTGGGTGCTGCAGAAATCCCATAAGTGATATTCCCTGCTCTGGAAAAATTTAATATTAAGTGGGCAAGGTAGAAAACTGACAGGAATGAAAACAAACACACAGGGAAATTAATGGAATTGTTGAGGTATAGATTGGTGGTGCAATGGAGATTAAAATCAGTCCCTTTGAAATCCAGAACAAAACTTTGCCCTTGCCCTGATGGCGTTTTCTTGATGGACTGTGGAAAGCATAGAAAAATGAAACTGGTCCCTTGAAAACATTCCAAATTGAAGAATAACATGAAATGTGATTTTATAATTTCAAAGATGCAGATTTTAAAAATTCACTGAAATCCCGGTAAGAACTCTGAAAACAGATTTTTTTTTTTTTTCAGTTATTCTGTATTTATACTTTCAGTGTAGAAAGTGGCTATCAATATAGTTGCCTCATAATGTTAACAAAAAAAAAATACTTGGAGAAAGATGAATTTCATCTTCTTCCATTACTGTGGATAGAAACAAAAAGTGGTTATGAATCACTTTTCATTGATAGAAGGAATTTATCTGTCCATTTATTTTACTGGAGAGCCTGCTGAAATTGAAGTTCTTGATTAATGATCTACAGGAGGTAATGCAGAAGAAATCTGCTTTTGCAACCACAAGGAAGCTCCGCAAGGACGTGGCGGGTTGTGTGTAATCACGACCCTGGCCAGGACTGGGGATATTAACCCTATGAACACACTGGGGCAGGATGTTGTGTGGAGATAGGGGTCACTCACTGCTGAGCAAAATCATTGCTCCTGCCACCCATTTGTATGGAACTGTGTCGGGTAAAGTTGTTCAGCCACCTGGTTGTCAGAAATAACCATTAAAGTGTTTCTAGTAGAATTGTAAACAGACCCGGGTTAGGTGTAGGACATTACTGTTGTTATTTCCCAGAATAGTCTCTCTCTAGCAAAATAATGGAGCTGGTACAGTGGGAAATTCTAACTGAAGACGGTGTGGAGGCAGGAGGGTCTGGTGTCCGGGATTCCCGGGGGCTTTCGGCGGGGCCTCACCCAGGGCGGCCGCTGCCCCCGCTCAGGCGCTTCTCTGCTGCCTTTCCATTTTACATCCTTCCTAGTTCTTCTTCTTCTCCTCCTCACACAGCTCATCCTTTTCCATAAGGGCTATAAATTCTCCCTTCTGCTCTTTTCTGGCCTGCACTGCTCTTATTCTCATTAGCCCCTTATACTTGCAGTTACAAAACACAAATATGCCCGACAGGCCCCTTGGCCCCAGCCGAGAGCTTTTCGGGCTGAAGGCCCGTTGTGCCCCTCACACAGCACAGTTCTTCCTCTGGAACAGGCTTTCAGAAATTAAAAGCCCTTTCAAGAGTGCTTTATAAATCATACATCATAGGGGCTGTTTATTGCACACTGATTTTAACAAACCCATTTTTCAGCTGGCTAGTGGCTCTCCCCACAGCCCACGCCTGGCGTGGCGCTAACGAGGCCGTGGGGCCCCAGGGGCTTCCTGCTCAATTGCTGCCTTGCCCTTTCTCTTTCCCCCCTTTACCAGTTTCAGGATTACCGTGTTACAAGGCGGTAACAAATTAAGTCCGATCTGTGTGGAAGGTTTTACTGAAATTGGTGAATATATTTTTCTGCAGAAAAGGAAAAGGGATGCAAATAAAGGCAATGTATGTGCTCCTCTTGCAGAGGCACGGCATGGAGTGAACAGCATCCTTATTAATACATGGTTTTATCTGAAAATGGATCACTACGCTCACAGGTACTTGCTAAACGTGCCCTGACCTTAAAAATTTAATTAGTTCTGTTACGAAACTTGCTGCAAATTGTTCACTGGGTCCTGGGCCAGCTGAGTCCTTTGGGGTCCTTCATTTGACCTGAGCAGGAGTTCAAGCTAATCTTCTATCACAAAAATAGCCCAAATCAATACTTAGACTTCATCCTAGAGAATAGGAAGTGCGATAACATGTTAACTGCAATTTTGGGTTCTGATATACTTTTTACATCGTCAGAACTGATGAAGCATTTTATGGGAGAAAAGAGAAAAAACAACAAAGCAGGGAGTATTCCCCTAGGCTGGCAAGTACATGTGGTGTGATGAAATACTATTATTAATCTCAGCTGGGGGCAAATGATGGATTCAGAATAGAAAAAAAGTCCACGCAGACAAACCCCAACCACTTGGAAAAATGTCTTGAACATAAAAGCAAAAAGCAGCTGCTACATGAGTCTTTGTGCCTAATGGTCCAAAATACTGCCAAGCATTGAGCAAAGTTCCGTATGCGATTACTCCTCTATATTAAAAACAACACAACACACCGCAGCATTACAGCGAAGGTGCTTACAGTATTTAAGGTGTATTTAACTCCCTGGCCAGCTGCGGTGGTTCCTGAGGAGCGGGCAGCTGCAGGGACACTGGCTGGGAGAGGTGCTTATGGCATGCTGCTATAGTTTTTTGGCTGAGCATGTATAATTAATTTAATCTTAAATCAATTCACAATATCAATAATGAAGCACCTCTTAATGGACTTTCGACTGGTCAAGTGTCAAGGCAGATTGCGCAGCCTGAGAGTAAGGAGGGGAACGACTCCCCTCCTTGCGTGAGCTCCTCGCAGAGCATGAATAAATCATTCTTTCTTGCTGGCAAGGGTTTCGTACTGCTCTAAGATTTCTGAAGTTAACTTCCTTCTAATTTAACATATGCCTGCAGTTTAAAAGCGGCCTCATCCTCACAAGAAAAAGCACCTAATTTATGCGCAACTTTAAACTTTTAATAAAAGAGCACGCTTCTGAACTCCGAAAAAGAGAACTAGATGAGAATGGAAGTTACGGTTTCTGCTGAGTGTGAGATGAGCAGTTGCTGGGAGGAGCTGCCAGGAGGTAGCTGCCTCTCCAGAACGCTGAGAGCCCGGCCGTGCTGCTTTGAGGGTTTTATTTAACTGTATGAACTCTTTCCTGTTATAAAGGCGCTGGGTAAGGTCTTTCTTCACTACCGTATTTTGATCTGAATTTCACATGCTGTCTTCTGGGAATTTCCATACGTTTCTGCTCTGGAATGATGCTATCAATAATGCTGCTGGGCTTTTACTGCTGCTCTCCTGCCCTGGATGCTGGTTTCCTAATTTCTGAGTCGATGTGGAGAGCTTTAGCACAATCGCGTCCATGAAAATCAGCCGCAGCTGTACTGGTAAAGCTCTTCATAACACTTCAAATCTGTAATTTTCTCACCAGTCCTGATAGCAACTTTTCTGTGGCTCTAGAATACGGTGACACCAAGACCGAGCTCTCAAAGGTTTGTGCCAGTTGCCTGTAACTCCACAGCAAAACGTGGCTCCTTTGGTGGGAATGGGGCTGGAGAGGAGCTGGGGCTGCCCCACGGCAACTTTGGGGTCCCTCCATGAGGCAGGCAGTCCTTGGGGTCTGATCAATACTGGTGCGTCTCAGCTGAGGAGCTCAAAGCTAAGTATTTATTTCCCCCGTTCCCATTGGGAAATTCCCTCCTCTCTGCACTGCGCTCAGTACCTTGCCCACGTTGAAGGCTACAGTCACCTTTGAAAATTAGATTTTCATAAATCTATGAAGAAAAAGATTGGTTTTGATTCCTCCTCAGAAAGCAGCTGCTTGTGTTATGTTATTAAAAAAAAAAAAAGGCTAATCTCTCCTTCCTCCCCAAAAATTCCCATGTTATTTCACAACAGGGAATACTGTGTTCTGAATACTCAGAAACCCAATTCAGTGTATTTTTAAGCAACTACAGAGCTTTCTCATGTTCAAATCTACCAGACTGATCAAGGCTGCCTGGAGAGTATGTGTCGACAGCTCAGTTAGTGCTACCCGGCTACTGACTTTTTTGTTCCTTTCTCTTGTTTTCCCCAAATGTCGGCAGCCTTCCTTGTAATGAATGTCTCTGTGCCCAGTCATCTCTTTGTTGCAGCATGAGGAAAAAAACAGATGTTACCATTTGCCTAGGTAAGATTAATAATGATTAGGTGGTGGGTTTCTCGTCTGAAGATGGATTGGGCAATAGAAGCTATTCTCTCTGAAATTTCTCTTTTCAGGTGGCTGAGAAGCAATTTCCAGCAAGAGGGAAGTTCTGGCCTGGTAGCGTTCATCACTTCATTTCTAGTAGAGAAATTAGTCATGATGTAAGTAAATAATGGAGAGAGTGTAAAAGGCAGGGTGATGCAGCATTTTTCTTCATCTTTTGATTGCTGCATTGCAAACCCCATTGCCATGGAGAAGTGCAATCTGCAGCAGGCAGCTTCTCTGCACAGAGATGGCAGCATGATTAGACAGGAGATCACCCTCTGTGAATGCCTGCCTGGTTTTATAACCAGAATACCCTCCTGATTTTATAAACAAATCTTTAAGCAGCTTCTAAAAGGTTTTCCCCTTCAATCACCCCTGCTCCCACACCCCTGCTGATGGAGGCTTTCTTTTCTACTCCCTTCTGGTTTCCTACAGACTGGGAAGTCCAGAGGTGCAAAACAACTGTGAAATTGGTAGCACACAGCACATCTCCAGGACTGAGCACGGGGAAGGTGTGACTTTACTTCTAATGCAGTTTTGCAGGTTAACGTGATGGAAGTGCATCACTTCAGTGTTCAGGGGTCTCTCTGAATCAAGATGGTTGTAAATTCAAAATTATCAAACCAGTGCATTGCTCTCATTGAGGGGGACAGTCGTGTCCCTCCCCCAGCAGTATGCCCAAAATTTCCCATGCTCTTTTGAGGTATCAGTAAATTACTCTTGCTCTTACTATATATTGAGTTGTTCTTCCATATATGCTGTTTGTTGCTTCTATTAATGGAAAGCGTGTTCTCTGCTTACTGTAACTGCCACCAGCGCAGATGTCATAGGAGGAGAGAGCAAAACAGCACAGAAGTCTTGGGGATTTCATCTTGAGGAAACTGAATTTTATATATATATATATATATATGGCATTTTTTTGGCCTAGATTACACCTGTCACTTCATAAAAATTGTATTTAAAACCCCTTCTTTTGCTCTGTGTGCAGACCTGGATGGAGGTTTGTGGCGGTGTCTGAGATCTGTTTAATTTCCACTGCCTGTCAAGGCCATGGGAAAATGACTTCTACTGCTCTTTCCATTTCGTATTCATTCATCATTTTCCTGTGGTAACTACGCAGAGCTGTGTCATGTGTTATGCAGCTCAGCCACACAGAAAGCTGCCAAAGTTAAAAATCCATTTTTTTTTTCTCAGAACCAGAAAATAGGAGCTGTTCCTTGTCACGCTTCAAGAAAGTGAAAAGTAGCATGGGCTCAAAACCTGGGGGTTGAAGTTTTCCCATTCCTCATGTGTCCTGGAGATTTGTCCAAGTTTTCTTGCTCATATTGGAATGAAAACGTGAGCTTTTGAAGATTTTTCTTGGAAAAACAAACCAAAAATGGTGTGTGATGAGCCAATGGCACTTAATGTGAGGTCATTAAAGCATGCTTCTGTAAATGGCTTCTGTTTTTGTTTAGCAGTGGCCAGCCTGGCTACGAGGAGCTGTGTGACCCTGGGGACCAAGCGGGGACAGTCTGGCCTGGATTTGGCATTCCCATTTCCCTGCTGTGTCCAGGAGCTGAGCAGAGTTGGTTCTGGACCCAGCACAGGTAAGGGCGGGATGCTCTGGGTCACCGCGGTCTCTGCTGCTGGCCACAGGGTGATGCCAACGGGCTCCATCCCAAGTTAATAGAGCCCCAGACGTTTATTGATTTGCCTCTGCTGTCCTTGCCAATGACCAGGTCTCTCTTTGAGTTCTGTGCACTCCTTCTGCTTGGATGGAAAGTGATTGTGATTGAAAGCACTTGTGACCCCCAAACATGACAGTTTGGGACATTTTTTTTCCGGTTAATGAGGGTTTTTTTTTTTCCCAGCTGTCTGTCTGCCAGCTCAGCCCGACCCTGGGTCCCTCTCTGCTCTCTTGCTCGAGCTGCAGGATGGCACCTCCTCCAGAGAGGTGAAACAAGGAGCCATCGCTCGGAGCAGAGTTTGGGTCTGTGTAGAGCAGCATTGTCACCCCTGCGTGTGGCACCTCCAGCTCCCCATCATGCTGGTTTGGGGACACACATGACATTCCCCTCGTTTCCAGAGGATCTGGAGGAACAAGTCTCCCTCCAGCCTTCTGCTTAAGCAGGGAAGTTTATCTGAACAGGCCTCCGAGGTGCTTTGTCAGGGTAATGCTGTGGAGCAATAATTTAAACTGTGTCTTTTCAGACCTGACACTAAATCTATGGAAACAAATCACTTCAGAGAGCCCATTGTTTCTTAACTGTGGGACAGAGGAGTGCCCAGCTGCAGACAGTCCCCGCTGGGTCACGGGATCGTGCAGCTGGAGGAAGGTTTTTCTTCTGAGCTGCAGCAGCAGCAGAGCCACTGCCAAAGTGGGGCTGGGACTTCTGCCCAGCTCCGGCCACCAGCCCACGTGGTGAATGGTCACTGCTCAGCTGGTGCTGGTGTCATGATGAGCCCCACTGTCTCGGTGCTGGGCAGGATTCTAGGAAGGGTCTGGTCCAAGAAAGAGTCGGGGATAAGCCCAGGGGTGGCTGCAGAGGGGATGAGCTGCGGTGGTGCTTTTTCCCAGCTCAATAAAGCTCGTAGGCTGACTGGGAGTTCTAACGGAAAGGCTCTTTTCTTCCTCAGAAGAGGCAAAAGGAACGAAGGAAGGGAGCAGTGATGACAAACAGAGGGTGGTTAATGTTTTCAT
>JAHREE010087556.1:0-12885 GCA_033628505.1 Tringa tobata | reverse complement strand
GACGAATAAATCGGTTCCGCTCTGCTGTCGCTGGGACTTTTCCCCCACGAGCTCCCGAGGTTGCCTCTACCGCTGACTCACATCAAAGAAACTTCCAAAAATAGTCCCCTCGCCCGCCCTGCTCTCCCTCTGCACGCTCGCACGGCAGCGCCGGGACGGGCCCCCCGTGGCCCCCCATCCTCTGCCCGGCCGGCAGTGGGGCGAGCGCTGCCCGGCGGGCTGTGCCCACGGGCTGAGCCCCACATCCACCTCCAAGGGTTAAAAGCCACAGAAAGCCCTACCTGGGGCTCGACCACCGCCGCTGCCTTGCCTCCGGGCCCCCCCTGGCCGGCTTGGGCTCTTCGGGGTAATAAACAGCAACAGCTGCCCAACGGTGCAGGAGCAAAATAGCACCCAATCACCGGGAGCCAGAGCACCCGAGCTTCAGCCCCAGAAAAGGCAGTTTAGCCCCGGGGATCGAAAGCAGGGGCTGCCCCACTGCAGGGGGGACGCAGCTCCCGAGGGGGTGCACCTGGGACGAGGCTCGTCCCTCTGCGAGCCCACCCTGGGGAGCACGGAGAGGGGAGAAGGGGCCGTTTGCTCCCCACCGCGGGGTCTCCGAGCCAGCTGTGGGACGGACACGGGTGCCAGGGATGCAGGGAGGCAGAGGAGGAGCCTGCCGGGCACGGTTAAGAAGGTGGTGCAAGAAACAGGAGGAGCAACCCCTCTGGGACCAGCAGTGCTTAGACAACCCCAGTGAAAACCAGTTTCTGCCAGTATTTAGAGCAGGTCCTTTGCTCTCCAACCCCTCTGTTTCCGCAGCCACGTCCCCAGGGGCCCCGACACAGCTCTTGGAGGCACCTCTTGGGGAGGGATGTGGTCCCCACCGCAGCTTCCCACTCACAGGAGGTAGGGAGGAGATGAAGCATCTCTCGTGTGGGGAGCCGAGAAGGACCATGGGGCTCTGGCCCTGCCTGTGAAGGTTGCCCAGGGTCCCCAGCTCAGCACGGGCAGGTACAGCCTTGGGCAGAACCGCCTGTCCCAGGGGATGTGGCACAGCCGTGGCTGGTACCAGCCTGGCACGTCTTGGAGGCATCCTGCTTTGTGGACATCTCTCTTACGGAGAGCCACTTCTGTTTCCAGGGTTCAGGTTTTTAAAAAAAAAAACAAAACAGCCCCAAAACTGTTGACGTTTCACATCTGCAGTATTGACATTTTTCTTTAGCAGAGGTGTGAAAGGGCTTTGATTGGAAGATGTAAAGGAGGAATAAAGCGGGCACTGGCATCCCGGAGGGCACGTAGTGTTTTTCCCAGGCTCCGGACACCCGCTGAGACTGGGTCAGGGCCCTGTTTTGGGAGCACACAGCAAAAGAACTCGGGAACAGTCCTCTGCTTTCCAGGGCAGGGATTTTCCCTCTTTGGCAGAGACAGGACCAAGCACGCTGTGAACCCTGCTGTGGTACAAAGAACGCGCTGCAGAAGCTGAATGCAGATGGAGGAAGGGATGGAGCTGTAGACACACACACACACACAAACACACACACCCCAGGTGTGCCAGGGCTGCGGGTACCCACGCATGTGTAGTTTTCTCAGTTTTATTCCTGCTCCAGTAAGCTCAGGGATGTTAACTGGCAAGCTATGTTTGCTTTACAGGGACATAATAGAAAGCAGAAAATCATAAACAGGCCAAATGAAGATCCCTTTTCCCAGTTAATCATGTTTCCCATGGTGTTCCCAGGTTCCTGAGCTTGCTCCTGCCTCCCAGGGGCGAGCTGGGCCTCCCAGGAAAGAGCCCAGGGGTTGAACAGACAACCTCTGCACGCACACAGCTCGGGCAAAACATCTTCCCCCTTCGTCCCTACGTGGGGCCACAGCACAGAGAGCTCTCCTCACCCTTTCCAGGACCTTTCAACACCAAGTTCCTGCAGCGGGAAGGGATCGGGAGTGATTTTGCCTCCACATGTTTAGCTCTGAGCAGTTCCCTGCTGAGCTGCAAAGCCTCCACCTCCATCGGACAATTTATCCCAGGCAGGTGGAGGAAAGAGATTCCCAGAGGCAAATTCCTTCTTAATCCCTCGAACCCCCAAAATCTCGGCTTCTCCCTTGCCCTGAGACTGATAAAAGTGTCTCTGGGATGGGGTAAGCTCAGAGAGGGGGAAACGCAATCCGGCTGTGAGATGGGGTGGTGGAAAAGCTGGGGAGGGCAACCAAGCAGCGTGATGGACGGGGGCCCGGCTGCACACAGGCTGCGCTCCACGTCCAGGCTAAATATTGACTCTCTGGCTTTGGCTTGATAACACAAATCTGTCTTCCCTGGCTTCCCAGGCTGTCAGCTTGCCTGGGATTCACACGGGTGCGTCTCCGGCCGCAGCGCTTCACAGCGGCTTCGTGGTTTGTGGTCCAGACGGACGGAGCTGCGCTGCAGCATCCCCCTCGCTTCTATGGCAACGCTCATTTATCCTCCCACCAGGACATCATCTCCTTCCTCCCTGTCTTTAATAACTTGCAGTTAAAAGGCAATCATAAAGACATAAAATTAGTCACTGATTATTTTCAGCACAGGTTAGTTCTGGGGATGATTTTTCCTTTTCTCTTTGCAATTCCCCCTCTCCCCAGAGCTACGGCAGCCCCAGCCCGACTCCATCTCCTCCTGCCACAGGTACAAGGGGAAGCAGATGCTCGAGCTGGTTCTGCAGGTGGGTTTCCTGCTCTCCTGGCTCCCGGCCCCAACCTGCTGGCTCACGGGGCTGGCTGCAGGTTTTTCCCCTGGATTTCATCCCTGGCTCCACCAAACCCACCCGACTGGGAATCAAAACCACCCTTCCAGCCGCTGAAGCATTCATCCTCCAGCCCCTCACACGGGCAGGGTTGCGCTCTTGACCTGGTTTTAAAGATGGGAATTTGGTTGTTGGCTGCAAAGCCCAGGTCCCCTGGGCAAAGCACAGCTCTGTAGGTCGGTCCCTGCTCCAGCAAGAGCCCCATCACCTCCACGCTGGCATCGTCCCTCTGTGCCTCTGTGGCTGCTGGCTGATGGGGGGCTGCGCAGGTGAATGTCCCCCTGCCTGATGGCTGAGCCCCAACTGGCACCAAATACCTGCTGAAGATGCATGTGGTGCCCAGGCCAGCGTTGCAGGGGCTTGTTGTGGGTGCTTCATGTCTCGGAAGCCTCCACCCTTCTCTTAGATGTGGCTGAAGGTTGCCACTGGGCTGAGACGCCATCGGAGGGGGGGGTGGCTGGAAGCGAGGATGACAGGAACATGATTTCTAAGGAAAATCAAGTGAAAGAGCATCCCGACTCCTTGCACGACCGAAAACCTAAAGGCACAGGTGTCCCCATAGCAACCTGGCCACGTCCCAGCGCCGACAACGATATTCTGCTGACCCAAAATTCCTCTTTCAGTCGGATCCAGCATACATCAGCTCTTCCCATCCTCAGCGGTTGTGCAATGTGCTGAAACACAGCTGCTGCCTCCTTACCCCGAGGTAGCAACACATCAGCGTCAGCCGGGGAGATTATTTCTCCGCGTGATTGCAAGAGCCACAGACCTTTACGAGCACTGGCGTTATTAAGAAGCGCTTGGGAAGTTACAGGAAATGAAGAGACGTCTTCTCTCTGCCAGCTGTGCTTCTCCTGTCAAATCCCGATCTATCATCACGGGAGATTTGAGATACGTTGAGCTGAGCAATATCCTTGCGGAGGTGCAGCTAATTGAAAGCCCGGAGCATTTTGGAAGCTGGATGTTCCTGTGGCTTCAGGCCACCAGGCATCGTGGTGGGGCTGGGTAGCGCTGCCCACGTTGGAGCAGCGAGAGATGGAGCATCCTCTGCCCAAGCCGGTGCCCACAGCTGGTATCTGGCCGGGCTCCGCTGCCCGGTGCAATGCCCTGGCTGGATGCTTGCAGGTCACAGCCCTGCTCTGTTCAGCTCAGGGAAAGCATCTGACAGTGGAGAAGTGCTGCAAGAACTCAGACCTGGGCCCTTCCCCATGGCTGTAGTGATTCGGTTACCCAGGAAAACACAGCTGGGGGTTGTCTCCTCCTCTCCTGGGGCACGGGTTTGACAGGGCGTGGAACTGGAGAGGAAGAAGATGAGCTCTGTGAGACAGGTATCATTTCAGGTCAGCCCCTGATTTAAGGAATCACAGCTCGTAGCATCTTTGAGGACCTTCTTCTTCCTCTTACCCTGAGCTTTTAGCCATGGGTGAGCCTGGTGGGATGGCAAGCCAGAAACACCATGGATCTTCGTTTAATGGCAAGGGGACATCCTGCCTAAGGCCCAGGCTGGGTGGATACACCACCACAGGGTCTTCAGGAGCATGATGTTGCAGACCAAGCATCAGGTTCACCACCTGTAGATACATTTGTTCAGCCGAGGACGGCAAAGGTGATCACAGTCATCAGAGAAACACTCTTCCATGTCACCTCTGGCTTTCCAGCCCTCAGCTAGAGCCGGCCACCTGGCCATCGAGGGACAGACCAGTGACCGATCGTGTTCAGCGTCTGGGTTTTCTCATCACCTTTCCCAGTGGTGATGGAGGAATTGTGCTGGGGACAGGCCTCAGCTTGGCAGAGCTCAGCGGGACAAGGAGCAGCCACGGTCCTACCTCAGGCCCTGGTCCCTGCAGGACTGGCAGGTGCCACTCAGCACCGTGACAAGAGATCAGGCTGGCAGGGGCAGAAAACAGCACATCGAACACAGCTGTAACCAGTCGAGAGCTGTGCAGATGTGCTCTTAAGTGAAATGAGCTTGTTAGGTCTCTGCAAAGAGCAGGAGAGGGAATAAGAGAGGGTGTGGGAAGCCCCTGTTGTCCCACACCTTCTCCCATGCCATGACATCCGTGTCTGGGCTGGGACGAGCGTGGCACAGGGATGCAGCTGGGACCACACAGGGCTGGTAACACCCACACAAGCTCACCCCGTCACCTTGCTAAAAGCCGTCGGTAGGATCGATCCCCCAGCTCTCTGTGATCTATAGGTATTCAGAGTAGCTCCACATTAAAGCCAACCTGATCATGCTCTAATCCACGTGTGACCCAAATACTCTGACTTACAAACCTCAGAGGTTTTCGCTCCCTTTGCCTGGCAGAAGGAGCAGCATTCAGGTCAGCGGGAACAGAAGATGCTGGATCCCATTAAATGCTACTTTTAGTCTTGGCTGTTTTCAGTAATTGTTCCATGATCCGTTTTCTCACAGCCCAGCGCCGCTTAGGGCTAATCATTATTCTCTTTGAAGATTTACAGCTGTTCATACCTCTGAGGAGAATACAAGCACGCGACTGTTTGAACACGACATTTCAAACACACTGTCCTTGGAAGTGCCATTTGGGACCCAGGAAAGCGGCCGTGATGGTTGTCCCTTGAAGGGCCACTGCTGGGGGCTGCTGCTCTGTCAGTCTGAAACAGCCGCGTCAGGGGAAACTGAGGCAAGAGGAGATTAAGGGGAAAGCCAAGCTTTGGGTAAGGAGTGCTGGAACAGCCTGGAAATATCCCAAATGATCACAGATCTTCCCCATTTTGACCTCCTTGCAGGAGGGCAGCAGCTGGTTCCTTAGTGCCTCATCCGGTGAGGCTCAGTCCCCCCGTGCCGGCACCAAGGGAGCTGCGGATGCCAACCCATTCCCAACCAAATCCCACCTGATGAAGGAGCCGCTTCCCTCTGCTCCAAACAACACAGGGAACTGGGAGTGAGAGGGCTCTGTTAGCGGAGCCGCCCCGTGCGAGGGGTGAGGGGCTGTCCTCCCCCTCCTCCTCCTTGGGACGATGGCATCTCACTGGAGAGCAGGTCCTGCCGCTTTTAGCACCTCTCCCAGGGCTCCAGGTTGCCCTGACACCATTAATAACACTGTGAAGCCCCAGTGGGACTGAGCAGCCATTACAAAAGCCATCAGCCCGTGTCTGGAGAAACCCCTTTTTGTCCCCCTGCCATCCCAGGGGGATGCTCGCAGCCCTCGGCAGCCTTGGCACCAGCACCTTCGTACCAGCAGGAGGAGGAGATGGCCTGGGCAGGCCGGTTGCAGGTCTTTGGGATTAGGAGGGTTGTAGAAGTACAAAGTCCCCCACAAAGTCCAGCAGAAAGTACCGCAGCGACAGCAAAAAGAGCAGGAATTTCCTAATCCCCACCAGATCCCATCTGGAGTGTTGTGTCCGGTTCTGGGCTCTCCAGTCCAAGGACAGGCAACTGCTGGTACAGCAGAGGGCTACAAAGATGATGAGGAGCCTGGAGCATCTCCCTTATGAGGAGAGACTGAGGAACTTGGGTCTTTTTAGTCTGGAGAAGACTCAGGGGGGAGCTGATCAATGCTTATAAATACTTCAAGGGTGGGTGTCAGGAGGATGGGGCCAGTCTTTTTTCAGTGGTGCCCAGGGACAGGACAAGAGGGAACTGGCACAAACTTGAACATGGGAAGTTCTGTTTAAACATGAGGAGGAACTTCTTTGCTGTGAGGGTGGCAGAGCCCTGGAAGAGGCTGCCCAGAGAGGTGGTGGAGTCTCCTTCTCTGGAGACATTCAAAACCCACCTGGACACGTTCCTGTGGGACCTGCTCTGGGTGGACCTGCTCTGGCAGGGGGTTGGACTAGATGATCTCCAGTCTGTGATTCTGTCTCTTCCCTCCTCCCTGCCTCACACCACATATTTCTCGGTTTCTTTTTGACAGTAAAGGGAGGCTGGAGAGGTTTGGGTTCTTCTTTCTTAATAAAATCACCCTCTTTGACAAGGCCAGGATTGTCCGCTCGGGTGCTGCCTGTCCCTGTAAGGCACTTGCTGAGGTCCTCACAGATGTGCTTTGTCTCCTCTCCGAGTTTTGGTAATTTTGATGATGACTTTCCTTCTCCAACATTTTAGCTGGTCTCCAAAGCACTCTGTGAATAATAAGCAGCACAGAAAAGACTGGGACCCGGGGACAAGGTTTTTGAGCAAAGTTCCCTTCTGCTCCAGCTTTCCCTCTCCCTACTTGCATCAAGTGATGCCAAATGAAATACATTATGTAATGGTAACGAGCAAGAAACAAGCAATTTAGGCCTTAAAATAGCAGCAAACTCCCTTTCCCAAAGCCACATTTTTAATTATTCAGTTTTCTCTCCTTTTCGCCCACCATCCTTAGCGTCACCCTGCAGACAAGGCTTTGGCCAGTGAAGGCAATTCCGCTCCAACGAGACAAATAAATAATTTCTTGTATCCGACCTGCTCGCAGGGCTGTAGGAACTGTCGAGCTCTCAGGTCTCATTCTCCTGGGCTAAATTAGAAAACATCAAAGCTCCCGATCTCGACTGTTTCCTAGTCCTTTCCCAAAATGTCCCTGCTGGTCATTTGTTCCTAAACTATGTCCTGTTCCAACAGCATGCGACAGGATTTGTATTTAAAATAAGGCTTGAGGCTCCCCACAGCCGTGACCAAACTACCAGAAGCCCATGCCTGTGGCTGGCTGGAGCGAGGGAGAGGCAGACGGAGAGACGGACAGAGAATGGAGCATCCCCCCCTTGCCATAAACCCAGCTTCTGCTGACCCCACGCCACCAAAAACCGGGAGCTGTGGAGCCAGCCCCTTGCTCTGCCGTGCCGGAGCCAGCCTGATTTTGGCTGGAGCGGACGGTCAGCAGCCAAGCAATTAAATTTCCCCTCCGCCCTGGAGCACAAACACAAAAGCCTTTCAGGAGCATCGCTCCGCTGTCGGGAGCTTGTGCAGGGCCCGTCCGTGCGGCACTAAGAGGGGAGATGCCGCTGTGGTATCAGCCTGCAGCTCACCAGGTCACCCTTAATACCCGCAGCCGGCGAGGGCTTTGCTGAATTGCCAACACTTCACTCCAGACATCGGGTTGCAGGCCAGGAGGAGCACTGCTGGTGTGGATCCAAGGTAGAAATTACGGAGCTGTGGCTCTTTGGCATCAAAAAGGCCCATCTTTGGGACCGATGCTCGTTCGCAGCTCCCTGCCACCACCAGAATAGAGTGAATGTCCTGGAAAAGCCAGGCTGCCATCACCAACAGTAGTACAGGCTTAGGCAGAATTTTTTTATGAATGAGCAGAAGGATTCAAGAATGAACCTTGGATGAAAGTGGGATCCTTGGATGAAAATGGGTTCCTTGGATGAAAATGGGTTCCTTGGATGAAAGTGGGCTCGCCCCCACCTGGCTCAGGGAAGGTCTTTAAAGGGACCTGGACAAGCACCTCCACCCAGGTGGCTCTGAGTTAAGCAATCACTCAGTCTGGAGCACTGCCCTGGTTTTTATGCTGTTTTCTCACTAGTACCACGTGGCGATGTGAGCCCCGAGGCTCGCTCTGACAACTGACCCTTCTTTTTTTTCCCTCCTGAAGAAGGGAAGGAAAGGTTTGAAGAAACCAAACCACCTCCTCCCCACTCTGGTTTCAGCAGCCTGAGCATTTCGGGGCAGGATGCAGCCCTCCATGAACACGCCTTGGATCACAACAGCAGAGTTCGGCACAGACGGAATTAGTTCCCATGATCGTCTACGACACCAGTCTGGTATTTCTTGGCAAAAAAGGCACAAAGTAATGAAATGAGCCCCGGGATGGGGCAGGTAGATGCAGAGACACGCACGGGAGATGGCAGCGTGCCGGTGTTTGCTTACGTGCGCAGCCAGCGAGGACTTGAGGCAGGAGCCTGCAGGCTCTGGTAGTAACAGCTATTTAAAGTGATGATGGAATTATTAAAAAATGGCAACACCGGTGCACGAGTGGGCAGAAGAGCAGGAGATGAGCTGCTCCACAGCCTGCTCCCAGCAGCGAGGTGCTCAGCATCCCTGCCAGCCAGGCTCCGTCCCCCCGCTGTACCCTCCTCACCCTCAAGTGACCACTGAAGATTTGTGTGACTTTGGCCGTACATCCCAACGAAGGGACCAGGGACCCGGATCCAGGTGTAGGCTCCATCCTAGGAAGCAAACCTAGGGCCAGCAGCTGGAAGGGGGGTTTTGGCAGGGCACTGGGCAGGACCCGCATTGTCCTTTCCAGCTCTGGGGCAGGCATTTGACTTTGAAGCGCGGCTGCCCTCGAGTGGTGTCTCAGCGGCGCGAATGAAGCCCATTAAAGGGATGCACCCTCACAACACAGCTCCAAGACAAATGTTTAAACACGAATACCCATAGTTTCCTCCATTCCCCTCCTTCCTCCTCGTCCCACATGTGCCCAGCCTGCTTCACGCTGGGAGGTATGAAAGCAAAGCCAGCTGAGTCCTTTTGCTGTTCCAGTGAAATGCAAACAACAGCCTGAAAGAATTTCCTCTTCGAGCCCCAAGTTAGGCCCCAAATTAGCCATTCAAAACCACGAGGGTTTTCTTTCCATAGGAAATGCTGCGGGAGTCTCAGGCACCAGCAGCCCCCAGTCTCCAAACAGCGCGTTGGCCAGGCTCAGGCCCCAGCGCCTTGGGAAGGAGCCAGGTCCCATCAGCACAGCAGAGCAGGTCAGGTCTCTGCAGCTGATTTTATATTCTAGACATCTGGGGATTTCAAACACAAAAGCGAGAAGAGCACGAGACACCTCTCCCCTTCAACCCCCTCTGCCCCTCCAGAGGTAGGGGGTGGAAGAGCCCCCGCCATCCCCATCAGCCACGTGCAGCGTCGGATGGATCCCACACACCACCTGAAAACCACGTAGGTGACACACACATCTGACAGCTAATTAACACTGATTATTTCCAACCCTACGTA
Source organism: Tringa tobata (assembly GCA_033628505.1). Lineage (NCBI taxonomy): Eukaryota > Metazoa > Chordata > Aves > Charadriiformes > Scolopacidae > Tringa > Tringa tobata. The sequence goes on along the minus strand of JAHREE010087556.1, from coordinate 3,246 downwards.
ACGCAAAGAGGGTGCTATAGAAATGTAGGGGGGGAACAAGCAACTCTTCCCTTTCATGCCCACAGAAGCTATCCCCAGCTGGGGCACCAACCACCCCCAAATTGCTCCATGGTCACCACTGGGCTCCTCTGTCCTACAGTGACCAGAACCTGTGGTGGCCCAGCAGGTGAGGAGCAAGAGAATGAGGAAGAAGGTTGGAGAAACCAATCGGCCCGCACCAGAATCCCGTTTGGAGTGTTTTGCTCCTGTACTCGGAGGTGAATGATCTCATCGGAGAAGCATCAAAGGCAGCAAACCATTTCTGCAGGTGAATGAAGGAGGGAGCCAGGCTGAGAACCCCAGGACAAGCCGAGACAGGTCACGGCACAAGGCAGAGCCGGGGTTTGGCCGCAGGGAGCTTCGAAGCTCTGGGCTGCCTCGTGGGAATTTCTTTTAAAGTCAGGCTGGGGAGGAGCGTTGGTGAGTAATTGCTCCTCGGCAGGTCCAAGAAGTGAATAATTTTCCAAGAATAAAGGTTAAAAGCTTAGAGACTCCAATGAAAGGCGCTCTATAAATAGGCCTAAGTAGGCAGAGCAGTGGGAATAACGGGCAAAAAAACTCCATGTGGAAAAGGGGTGGAAATGATCTGACTCCCATGTTGCGACTGGACACGTGGCTGTCTCTGCCAAGCAGATGTTTTCCATATGGTACCACTGAAAAGAGTTTGGGTGTTTTTTAAAAACAACTTTTAGACACCCCTCTGAGACCATGTCCCATTGCACCTCCTACCCGATGAGAGTGGTGAGAAGTCTGAAACCACCCTGCTCCAGGGATATGTCTTGACTTGTCCCCGGACCAGAGCATTGGTCGATGTGTGGGACAAGGCACCAGGACAGCAGCCGAAATTTGCTCTTGCTCCAAACTATCACATGGGACGAGTTCTGCTGTGCCCAGAGGAGCTTTCCCACCAATTTCTGTCCTTTTCCCCCATCCCCACCGCCTCTCAAGTCCCTTGGTGGGGACAAGCCCAGGCTGGGGTGCAGGCAGGGTGGGCAGGGACAGACTTGCTGCCCCCATGGGCGCTGCTCGGCGGAGCTCTGCCTCCCCAGGCACAGCCGTGTGGACCCACATCTCCCTCTTTCACTCAAACAGGAAAAATCATCCATCCTGGGGACATTTATCCCTCCTGCCACTTCACCTGTTGCTGGTCGGTGACTTCTAGAGTTACCAGAAAGAGGGGTGGGGTGCCAGAGAGCACGATCACGTACGCTTTGCTTCTTTAAAAAGCCATAAGCCATCTGCAAGAAGAGGCTGTAAATGAGCTAAGGCTGCTCAGAGATCTTCCAGTCACCGTGGATGTAACTGTGCAAATGTCAGCTCGGGGCTTACGGCAGTCAAAAGGCACCCGAGGGAATTGCTGTGGCGAGTGGGGAAGATGATCCTAGAAAAGCCCATCCTGCATTTCACAGAAATCCCCCGTGCACCCACTTCTCCACCGCTGCCAGTGGCACCCATCACCTCCAAAAAGACACAGATAAGTGAGAACAAGGGCTGGGTGTGGGAGCAGATGGTGCCTACGGCCGAGCTTCCACATGAGGAAAGACTAAAGAGAGGAAAATGTCAGCTTGGAAGAGAAAAAGAAACCTCTAGAGAGCTCCAGAGAGGGAGCAGGTAGTCTCCGACTCACAAAGCACAAAAATCAGGGTCCCAGATGCGATTAGCAAGCGACAGGTTGAAAACCAGCAAAGGTCTCTCGCAGAGACACCTCAGGGATGGTGGGTCTCATGGCCAGGGGATGCGGTAGGAGCCAAGGGGGGACATACTTTGGAAAAGGGTTTAAAAACCCACCCAGTGGAGGGGTCCATGCTTTTGGACTGGAGAGCTCGAGTTTAGACTCGCGGGCCCACGTTCAGCGAGCCGGGGTGGCTGCTGCTCCCCTGCTCAGCCCGGCTGCGCCGGCTCAGCCGCAGACACAAATCCAGCACAGTCAGATGATTTACAGGAGCTTTGTGACTGTGTCCAAGGAGAGAAGCCGGGCCCAGAGCTGCACATCAAAACAGATTTCCCATAAATTACTACGTTAAGGCTTTTCATAAAAGTTTTACAGTATGGAGTATGATTCATGAGGAACCTGTAATGTTTAATTAAAAGGGGTGAAACTGATCCTGCTGCGAAAAACTTCCAGATCCCATGCCAAGCTCATCACTGACTTAATTTACGGGACATAAACAGGCCAGAAAATGGCATAAGCAGTAAAGTCATGTAACTTTTGCCAATTCGGGATGCAACGGCTGCGCAAAGGGAGGCTGATTTACAAACTCAATGAGAGGAAGGCGGAGGCGTAGCAAGAAAACAGTGAATAAAGTCCTGGGCAGCACAGGATGGGAGGATCTAACCTGTGCTCTGCTCCAGCTGCTCTTTTTGCTGCTGCCCTGGTTTCTGCCTCCTGGCACGAAGGTCACCGATCCCACACAGCCACCAAATTCCCCATTGGCTTAAATTACACGTTGTCCTTCAGGCTTCTAACCCTCGATGTCAAACCCTCAGGGCTGCCATGTCGGTGACATGGACATAACTTCTGGTCTAACTCCAGCCAAACTCGATAGAGTTACGTTGGACCTGGACCAGTACCAGCCCCCCCTGCCCCCCACCCGCTGCTGGGGAGCATTTCTCCAGTTTCCTCAGGGCCCTGTACATGCCCCTCGGTGTAACCGTGCCCACGGCGGGACGCAACGTGTGCCCAAAAAGGGACTATCGGGATTATTCACACGGAAAAAATGCTGTGGGATCGCTCCTCTTCATGTAACTAACTGGTCCCATGACCTCAGTTTGATGATTCTTGATTTCTCCGAGTGAAATAATTTCCCCACAGCGAGAAGGGAGAGGCTGCCGGGTTTGCGGGGAAGCAGCGGGGAGGCTGCAGTGAGCGACTGCTGGCCAAGGAGCCTGGCTTGGGAGCCACACCTAAGAGGAGCTGGGCTCCAGCCCTGACTCCCCACACCAGCTTCCCGGGGGCTTTTTAACAACCATGAGCAAACCAGTGAAGTGGGACCCTAAAAGAGACACAGAAACCTGTCGCTGGAGACGCCTCTGATGGGGCGTTCACCGGTCCCTAAATAGAGCCGCTCTCCGCTTACGTGGAAAAGAGGGAGGCGAAGAATTTGAAACCAAGAAGGGAGAGGTCAGTGCAGAGCTACTCAGGGTTCAGCTGCAGTTTCACAGTCGCTTTAAATATCGCTCCCTGCTGCCCTGTCCAGGCCTGGGCAG
>JAHREE010087551.1:0-10101 GCA_033628505.1 Tringa tobata | reverse complement strand
GTATCTTTCAAATGTAAGAATTGAACAAGTTGTTTGAAAAATATGACCAGTTCTTGCGCTAAAGCTTGTGTGAAACGCTGGAATAATAATTCCATAGTGGAGCGATGGGAAGATGGGCTGCGGGGAAGCCATCGGTGTGGGCGAGCGTCACATTCCCGGAGGCGGAGGGAGTTGGGAGTTCAGCCCGGCAAGAGAGCTGATAAAAAACAACCTGGTTTTGTGTTTGTTTTTTTTTGTGGAGGGATGGGGGCTGATGGCGGGGAAGGCTCCAACCCCTTTGGAGCTGGTGGCCGGGTGGGTTCTGCGGCGTTGCCCGTTGGCCCGTGGTGGATCCCTCCCGCACGCGGGGGAGATGGCGTGGCTCCTCCGAAAGTCAAACGATCAATTCGCCTCGTTTTGGCTCTGTACTTAATGCACAAACAGTGCGATCTGCAGGGCTGTAATTGCATTGTTAGGGCCAAGGAACAAGCCTGTGCCTTTTCAGCAGACAGCTGGCAGGGAAAGAGGCATGTTGTTAGGAAAGAGAGAGGCAAGGCAAATAAAATTACTGCTAACGCTCAGAGATCGGCAGGAGTCCTACTTGCCTAATCTTACCGGTGGGAGCAAGCGGCTGTTGTAATCCAATTATAGCAGCATAAGCAATTTGTTAGACACTCCGCATAATGTAACAATTTCCCAATAAACTCTGACTTGTAATAACGTCGGCAAGAGCCCACATAAATCTGCCCGAATGGTGGGGGCTGGAGTGTTCGGCTGGGGGCTTGTAATTTGTGCCATCAGCACGTTTTGTGGAGTGTGGTGTGGTGTGGTGCAGGCTTGCAGTGCAGGAATTTTAAGGAGAAAAGCGTGGCACGCCCCTCCAAGAGAAAACCATTAGCGAGGGTCAAAAGAGATAGCAAACAAAGCTGGGAGGAGGCTTTTCCAGGAGGGAGGAAAAAAAAAAATCCACACGCACCCCCCTCGCCCCCCAAATGCAATGGTTTAAAAATATTGAAAAGCCATCATGAAAATTGTAGCGTTTTAAATTACGGCAGGGGGAGGAGAGGGAACTAGAATTACATCTGTTTTGGAGGGGGAGGGAGGAGAGAATACCCTTCCTTATGTTTAAGCCGTTAAATATTAAAAAAGAAGCTCAAGTGTTGAAGGGGATGCTCGGTGCTTACAAGACGGTGAAGCCCCGGATCCCGTCCCAAGCAATTCAAAATCTACAAAGGGAAAAAAATAAACCTTTTCTGGTACCCAGTTACTCTCCCGTTGTCTTTCTTGCAGCTCCTCGCTGGCTTCCTGCGTGTTGGCACAGCATCCTGATGATGTGTCGGAGAGATAAAACGTGGGTCTAGCACCATTCACTTTGAGCGTACCCCAGTGAATTTAACTTTTTTGGCACAATGATGAATGTCCCCTCTGGTTCATGCAGATCTACACAAAGAACTAATCTAATTTAGGTATTATTTAAAAGTAAAATCAGTCTGCTGCGCTCTGCCTGTCACTCTTGGAGCACGTTGCGAGTTACAGCGTCGTAGGCACCAGTTTAAGGTTTATGTTTAGCAAGATTGAAGATATCATATTTCTGTTAATCCCTCTATTTAGCATTTCCCTTTGCTAAGATGCAGATGGGCAGCAGGCAAAATAATGTAGGTCCCTTTTATATACAGCGTACAGACCGTCTAGGATTTTCAATGTAGTTCTTCCCACTGCTGTGGTATAAAAATGCAAGACTCCATCCTGCCAACAATACTTTATATTCATTTTTAGCTCTGGGATGCTGCGAGGCTTCGGTGGGGAGTGACATTTCTGTTCTGACTCCTTCCCAAGTTGGGGCAGCACAAAGCCCTTTTTCGGAGGGGGAAAAAAAATACTACTTCCCAGCCGCACAAAACAGTTTCCTGGATCATTTGGAGCTCCTGCTCTCAGTCCCCGTGTGTTAATGCTGGGCGATGCTGACTTCTTTGCTTAGCAAAAAAAATAATAATATATAAACCCCCAAACTCAATTGTTGACCTTGTGCTCGCATTTATGCCCTTACTGTCTTTGCCGTTAACGGTAGTAGCTTATTTCTGGTAGTACCCTATTATGGTAGTAGCATATTTGCTGCAATTTTGAGATGTATTTACATAGTCACCTGCCATTAATACTGAGGTGATTTTTATTTAAACTGTAAAATAGTGGCTGCGATGCTCAGGCAGGCTGCTCTGCAGATAATGCTGCGTATTTTGCCCTTCTTTATGTGGAAGTCAAGCCCCTATTGTTCTTAATCTTCGTTGCCTGCCAGCATATCAAGATAACAGGCTGAGACGGCGAGCGTTGCCAAAAGTAGCCTAATAAATATTTTCTTGCAACATAAATATGCCCCAAAAAGTGTGTTTAAAGAGGGGCAGGTATTATCTTAGTTTAGCGAAGCCGCATCAATAAACTGCAGTGCTTCTAATAAAGCCACTCAGTGTCTGGGTTTAACTAATGGCTGATTTTCACGGCTTTGACAGTGAGCGGTGTGCGTTATTTTCTCCTGATATTGTAAAAATAATGAGAGCAAATTAGAACAATCAGTTTACCCGGATAGCTGCTGATTGGAGGTGATGGGCAATATGGCAGCGGGTAATCCATCTTCGGGCTCCTGTCACATTAACTTCAGCAGCGTGGAAAAGATCAGGCGGAGCGAGCGGGAATCCTGCCCAATCAGAAAGCCGAAATTAATGAGAAGAGCATTGTTCTGTGATCAACCTTTTAATTAGCAAGAGTGGAGACGGAGGGAGTGATGAAGCTGGCAGCACAGCTGCACAATGCTGGGCATGTTTTCGGTGAGGGGGAGGAAAAACATGGGTTTTAAATTACCCCTTCTGTGCTCCCTGTACACCGGCAGTGTGTCTTCATTCGAAACCCTTTAAAAGATCTTAATAAACAGCCGCATCCAGGTTAATATTGCAAACGTGGCTGTTACTAATGAGGAGTTTCAAAGTAGGTCCTTTCGGGGGTCATTTAGGAAAATGTTGATCACTGTTTACAAAAAAACAGAGAGAGAGAGAAAGACAGGGTTTGGTGTTGGATTTAAAGTTTCACCGCATCAAGGAAAGAAGAGGAGGGAGACGGATAAAATTAGAGTAAGGGACTGCCTGTTTTATTACTCCCCTCCTTATTTAGTATATGTTTGAAATAAGATTCCTCGGCATATATTTGAAATGAGACTCCTCAGTTAAAAATACGATGCGTGCCATGGGGCTCTCAGCAGCAAAGAAAAAAAAAAGAGGAGAGATCAAATACTGCGCTGATTTCCTAATGCTCCTTTTTGTTGGGGTTTGTTTTTCATCGATGATTGTTTATTTCCCCGCCACCATTTTTCACTTTATTCACTTATCAACAAGAAATTATCATTTGAAATATTGGGCTGCTGTAATTGCGAAGAAGATTGACTTGATTTTATTTTATTTTTTTCCTAGAGGTTTGATAGAATCTCAGTTTTCTCAAGTACATTCTAAAAATAGACGCGGGAATTAATGACTGTTAGGTCTGAATTACCAGTTTTAGGAAAATTGGTGTCTTTGTAAAGGGGAAAAAAAATAATGTGGGGAAAAGAGTGATATTAGGGTGTGATTTCTGGGAAGGAAAATAAGAAATACCGCGAAATAGGATTAATGTTTGCAGTGCAGGGGAATCCAGCTACTTCTGATTAACATGATTCCTGCTCTTCCTTCCTTGTGCTCTGCGTTGTATTTTTCAGGCATTACTTCCCTCCTTCCCTATCATTCCCAAAGAAGTTGTAAGGGTTGAAGAGCGAGGCTCCATCGTTCCGCCCGCGGTGGCCGTGCTGTTTTTCTTTCATTTTTCTCATCAGGACGCGGGTTGTCTTCCCTCCTGGGCATCCATCCCACTTTCTGATGCTGAAAAGCAAGTCAAAATCGTGGCGGTTTGGGAGAGGAGCCAAAAATCAACACCCTTCACCCAGCGCCCTGCACAGGCTCCCGTGCGGCTCTGCTTGTGTGGGCAAGGGTGTTGGGTTGTTGTATTTTTTTTTGTAGTTCTGGGCAGATCTCACCATTTTTTCTTACTTGTAGTATTTTGACCTTTCATGCTTTATAAGTGATGTCTCCTCTGCCCTCCCCCCCCTCCTTTGAAAGTGAGTAATTGTGGTGTGTCCACACAGGTTTAGAACTTGTAAGACCTTACATCTCTGCAAAAAAAGTTAACCTCCTCAGACACAGACCTTTTGCACTAACTAAACCAGTTGGATTTCTCACATAATCATTAGGGGGGCTGGCAGTTCTCCCTGCGAAGGTCGACTAATATTTTGCTTTATAAGAAACAGAATCTTCTTTTTTTTTTTTTAATATAACTTCTATTTAACCCTTTAAAGTAAAATTTTCTTTTGGCCTCAGCCTGGTCCCCCCCACTCCCTGCAGCCCGAGGCAGGGGTAGAGTTTGGTGTGTGGGATGAACACTATTCACTTAAGGAACAGCTGCTCAATATTTGATTTTATTTTATTGGTGGTGTTTGCTGTCTGCCCCGGGCTGTATTTATTGCTGCCTTTCAAACCCTGGTCAAAATATGGAAATAAAAACTTCCTCCTGGGGGTTTCCCCACTAGTTTGAGCGCTTCCCGAGCCTTTAATTAATCCTTCCAGTGTTTCTTGGGGTGAGGGCTGGACTCGCAGCATCTCTGTTGTGTGGAAAAGTTCAAAAGTTACTTTTATGACTGAAATGTAGGGAGGAAATAGTTTATTTATAGTGGGCAATGAGGCCTCATAGGAGGAATATTAGATTGGGAATTATGGCTCCAGATTTTGTGACATCTTTTGTCTTTGTCATATTCTGCTTTTCCATCTCAGTTCTTCTATCTGGAAAAGGGGATAATGTTGCTTAACATTTCCTTATTGGACATTTGGGGATGGAGAAACACGGTATCGGTTGAAACATGTTTTGTACTTAAGCATTATTTTTGTTTATATACATCTAATGTTGATTTGGGCTCCGTTCCTCTGGCATCTTCTCTCTCTCCAGCTCTGTCTGCGTTTTTAAAAGGCTGTGTTAGACATATATGAAAGATGCATTTACCAATGGTTGCAGTCAAATTTGCAATCAGATATCATCCTTCTGGGAGGCAAGAGGAAAATCTAAAGTGGACACTTCCTAAGCCAGACGTTCTTCTTGTTGTTGCATAAAACCCCAAAAAGCTCTCAAAGCCTTTTGTTCTCCTTTAATAAAACACAAAAACCCAGTCAATTATTCCACAGCTGCTTGAATCAGTTTGTCAGTTCCCAACGAGATTCCCTTGTGGGCTGAAACCAAATGGTAAATTCTTGCCCCAAAGTAATCTTACTGCAAGGGAATGGCAGGGAAGAGGCGAGGAGTTGCAGAATTCACCTTAAGTATGGAGCCAGCACCGTGACTCCGTAATGGGATGTCCCAGCATGGGGCATAATGTCATAAATAGTGTAAATATGCCACATGTGAATTAATAGGCAGCCTAAGGTTTGTTAATGTTTACATACATGTTAAAGTGAACATATAGCTAGTCTTAATCGTTTTGAATCCAATAAAATAATTTTGTTCTAACTCCTGGTTGGGTTTTGCAACTGGATAATTTTATCAGTGTTAGAAGTTCTTGGTTGTTTGTTGGATCTTATTTTCTGTTAATTTAATTTAAAATGTTCCACATATTTTTTCCATGTTCAATTTTCTCTCTTTTGTGTTTTCCCAGTGCAGTTTTCCTGCTTCTCTTCCCACCCCCACGTGCAGCTGTCCCTGCTCTGGCCCCTTCAGTTTGAGAGCTGCTTTGGGACTGGGGGATAATTTTTTCTCTGGGGTGTTTTGCTTCACTCTGAAGTTTTTCTCTACCATCTTTCAGGAAGAGAGCTGTGTGTAGAGTGGTACTGTGGTGTCTCTCCCTGAGGCTCAGTCGGCTTAGGGAACAACAGAGGGAGAGGAACCTGATGAAATTCAACCAGGGCAAGTGCACAGTGCTGCACCTGGGGAGGAATAACCCCCTGCACCAGGACAGGTTGGGGGTGACCTGCTGGAGAGCAGCTCTCAGGAAAAAGACCTGGGAGTCCTGGGGGACAACAGGATGCCCATGAGCCAGCAATGGGCCCTTGTGGCCAAGAAGGCCAGTGGCATCTTGGGGGGCATCAGGAAGAGTGTGAGCAGCAGGTGGAGGGAGGTCATCCTGCCCCTCTGCTCTGCCCTGGGGAGGCCCCATCTGGAGCACTGGGACCAGTTCTGGGCTCCCCAGTTCCAGAAGGACAGGGAACTGCTGGAGAGGGTACAGCAGAGGGCTACAGAGATGCTGAGGGGCCTGGAGCATCTCTCTGATGAGGAAAGGCTCCAGACTAAAAAGACTTGGGTCTTTTTAGTCTGGAGAAGAGTAGACTGAGGGGGAATCTGGTCAACACCTATAAATACTTCAAGGGAGGGTGTCAGGAGGATGGGGCTGGTCTTTTTTCAGTGGTGCCCAGTGACAGAACAAGAGGTAGCAGGCACAAACTTGAAGATAAGAAGTTCCATCTCAACATGAGGAGGAACTTCTTTGCTGTGAGGGTGACAGAGCTCTGGAAGAGGCTGCCCAGCGAGGTGGTGGAGTCTCCTTCTCTGGAAACATTCAAGCCCCACCTGGACACGTTCTTGTGCAACCTGCTGTGGGTGGACCTGCTTTGGCAGGGGGTTGGACTAGATGATCTCCAGAGGTCCCTTCCAACCCCATATTGTTCTGTGATTCTGTGATAGCATAACTCTACAACACCCTGCAAAGTAGCTGCACAGTATCTCAGGAGCGTCTTAGCCAGGCTCAGACCAAAACCTGAGGAGAACCAGGAGTAAAAGTTGTCCTCTGGCTCTACAGACAGTCTAGTCTTCTGCTTCAATTGCAAGTTCATCTTCCCTTTCACAGAGGTGTGTGCTCGCTTTCTGGACTCCCGCCTATTTTCATCACAAGTTCAATAACCATCACCTCTTCATCAAACTCTCTCTAAAATAGTGACTTTCTGAACATCAAGACAGACATAAAAGGGAATCCCCTAGAGCAATACACCTCCTTCTGCAAAGCTAGTGATGACCTGAGGCCACCGCAAAGGCTTTGATGTGCAGCCAGGTTCTTAGATAATGTTGTATGTGCTCTGAGGAGGATACAGCCCTATCGGCTTCTGCCATCTAAAGAGAACCTCCCCCAGCCAGGGATCCTGCCTGCTGGCTCTCCTGGCCCATGAGAGGCAGCTTTCATCTTTGAGGAAGCTGCCCACAATCCCTGCACAAACTGCTGCAGGGCAGGTTGTATGGACAAGCCAGCCTAGTTTGGATCCAACAAAGAACATCATTAAGTAACTAGAGCCTATACAGGAAGAAATTTTCCCAGAACCCCTCCCTCTCTCTCCCTCCACCCTGTAGCTTTCAAAGACCTCCCACAGCCTCAAAAACCACATTGCTAGAAAGAAACACTTGGGCAACCCAGCACACACCAGAGCAGAAGTTCCCAAAGCCTTTCCCTTGTAACAGCCCCGAGCAGGATGCTGGACTCCATGGATCTGACACCCGTGCCCTTACTAGAACACACATGCTTTGTCCAACACACCAAAAACCTTCCTGAATCCTGCTGGTGAAGCCAAAACCAAGCCCATTTATATTTTGTGTTAGAATTTCCCTACCTCTAGGTAAACTACCTGTATTTTACTTATTCCAATTCTCCATTTCTTTCTTTGCTTTATGAGGGATAGCAAACTACCTACGAGCTGTTGACAGAACACCAACAAGATTTTCTTTAAAATTCATTTAAAAAAAAAAAAACAAACCAAAACTGTGTTAAATTGGCTCACACTTTTCAGGCTCAATTTAACTTAAAAGACCTTTTTTGTGTGTGTTTGAAAGAGTAATAGCAAGTCCCATATATCACAAGGTTTTGTATGGTTTTTTCCAGCTGTGTAATCAATATTACTATTCCCCAGAAATCCTTCCTTGCTTAAAAATTACAGTAGTATCTTTTTATAGGTGCAACACTTTGAAGTTTGGAAGATTCAAAGTTTTCACTCGCTTTTATCTGTCCCCTTTTCATGAGACAGAATGTGATGCAAACGGTAGCTTTGTTTCTCAAGTAATGCAAGGTGGTACCTGATCTATAAAGTGTAAGTACATTAAACTTTTTGTGAATAATATGAAAACACAAGGAGAACATTTATTTGAAGACAAATCATTTTGTAAGTTTACTTATTAAGGTTTTAATAGCTAAACAGTTATTTATAAACTATTTCAGGATGTAATTTGTCTTTAGAGAGATTATAAAACCATAGCTGTACTAACGGAGTCAATACGTATGTTATAGTGCTAGTCCCTAAAATGTCTCTTGTGGTTCCCATGAAGGTGGGGTCGGAGAAATGTGAATTTGTAGGTTTCATAGAGAAGTTACCAGTTAGGAAGTGGGAGCAGCGCTGTTGAGTCCACAGTTTCATCTCCTGTAACAGTGTTTAATAGAATAAAACAGTTCTCATTGGAGGACTTGGTGCCTTACCCTTGGTTTACTTCCAAATAGGTGATTGTCTTTACCTTCATTTCTGACCATGTGTCACCATAGTGACTTCTTTGGATCAAGTGCTGACACGTAGAATCCTTTTTAATATGAAAGACCAGATCAACAGGCTTCAAATCCTGTCCTCAGGTGGAGACACATTAACCTTCAGAGTTTCCTGATAACTCAACTAGAGAACTCTTCATCTTATGTGGGGACTCAAGTCGTTCAACATAAATAGTCTGTCTGGAGATCAGACACTTGTCTCCATCATTCTGTCTCTCGAAGTAGATCACTGTCAACTGGTGGGATAAGTTTTGATTCTGCTGGTGGTAAGAATTGATTTGGAGTCATACCGGGCTCCAGATGGTACATGTCTTGAGTTTTTGTTCTTAGTGGTCCTAAGGCTGGCAATTACCCATTGCAACCTATACCAGATTACTGGTCAAAGGTAGAAGCTAGCAGAAGACAGCCATCAGCCATGTGTCTTTTCTTCTAATTATGGAGACAATAGTCAATTGTCCCTGGAGACAGCAGAGTTCATAGTCACAACAGCTGACTGCACAACAGGTCACAGCCTACTCTTCCCAGTCAATGGTAAGTAACTTGAAGGTAACTTCTCTGGCAGAAGTGACTCCATACTGGGGACTCTTAAGGTCAGTTGGATTACCAACATCCAGATCTTATCTTTGTCTAACATCCAAACATCACATGAATGAGCAGCTTAAAGGTTTGCCCCGGATCCTATGAGAGTTTACCTAGAGGCAGTGAAGGTGTGGAAAGAGGCATTCTCTGTTCCCATGTAATACATTTGTTATAAATGCATCAGAGACCAGGAGGGGTATCCTGTTGAACCAGCCACAGCCACAGTGAATAGAGCCTCAGGTCAGTCTGAAGTTACCTACGAGTCTCCTGGAGCTGAGACAGATGGATAAAACCATAGCAGAATAAATAGTGTTCCTGGGTGTCATGTGTTACTCACGAGTTCAGCACCTCACGGAAAGGTGTAGGTGGTACATTTCATAACTCAGGTGTGCTCAAGGTCATCGGGCACATGGCAGACTGAAAATTGCCAGCTCTTTCTGGGTGAAGCAGTCGCCCGCCATCCGGGGTAGAGGAATGAAGCCCTACCTTTGTATATTGAAAAGAGTGGAGCCCACAGTCCCATCGGTGTTCTCTAGTCATTGAAAGTCAGTTTGCTCAGTTACTGGTCAACAAGTTTGCATTTGTGTCCTCTCAGGTGTACTCTGAGCTCTGAGGTGATGAATGTCCTCTTGCAGAACAGGACATTGCCTGGTATGGATCATTCTACGTTCTGGGACCTCGCAGGTCACTACTTCCAGCCTCTTGCTCTTACAGATACTACTTTGTCCTTTTAGTGAACTGGACTGAGTTTCATCTTACAACCAGTTAAATGTTGGTCTGAGGTCTTTTTGCCATTTTGTTTCCATCAGAAGATGATTCCAGAACCTGATTGTTCCAATGGCTAGAAATTCTCTCTGAGTTTCCAAGCTAGCTCATTCATGGAGGGATTGTACCACTCGTTCCTTGGCTTGTTCCTTCCTTTTGTTTTAATAAGTCCTTTTTCTTTTTTGGTGTTTATCCCCCTATATTTTTAG
>JAHREE010087540.1:0-13546 GCA_033628505.1 Tringa tobata | reverse complement strand
GTAAAACACCAACAGTGATTGCTGTTCCACAGCGATTTATTTTATTGTGCTAATCACTCGTGATCATTTTAAATGGGCAGCAAATGAGTGTCCTTTGCAGGCAGGCTGGAAAATGAGGTGATTTTACCATGCAGATAAGTCACAAACACTCACAGAGGCTTTATAAACCCAGCAAATCCACTAATCATAAATTTCTGTTCGTATTATTATTCCAGGCTTTTATTTCCCCATTAAATGCTGCAAAGGGCATGTAAAATGCTGGGCACGGTCTCAGAAAGGCTGGCCCTGCAAGGATACGCCATTCATCTTTTGCCTTCTGCTTTCAAAAAAAAATCAATAATAAGCATCTTATTTCAGGGTTGAAAGAGGAAAATTTTTACTATCCAGCAGGACATCTGAGTTATTGACCTTGAACGCTAATCAGTGTGTTTGAATGTTCTCACCAGGTTTAGAGCCGAGGCTAAAAAAAAAAAATATCTAATTAAATCAGCAGGGGGCACGATTTCTTCAAAATATCCCAGGGTTACCCAGCCTCCTGCTGCGTTTTCTTCCTATCAGAGCGTAGGGCTGCCCACCGATACTGGTTTTAAAGATTTAAAGCCTGGGTTTTTCCCCAGTTAACCTGCTCACCCCCTGAGCTGCCCCACGGGGAACCCTCAGGTGTTATCGGCGTACTTTGGGGTCCTACAAAGGGGCCCTCTGCCCCACCGGTGGGTCAGTCCTGCAGGGTGTCGCTTTAATCCTCCTGGAATCCTCTCTTTTCTTCTTTTCCCGGGTGTCCCAATTTCCCAGGGACAGCCCAAGCCTCAGCTTCTTTGCCGTTAACCTGCGGTATGTTGAAGAAGCATGGAATCACATCTGCCCGTAGCCACGGGTCATGGGCACCAAGCCCAGAGGTCCTGGTGGGCGGCGAGAGACTTGCCTGCACCCCCAAAATCCTTCTTAGCAATCACCAAAGGGGAAGGCAAAGCTGAGCTGAACATATACCAGCATTCTAGGAGAAGCAGGTGTCACTTTTGGAGGCAGCAGGAAGAAAATCTGGGGGTTATTCCATCAACGTTGGAATTGCCACACCAGGAGGCACCCTAGAGAAGACCAGGGAATGGTCCACCCAGCCTAGTGCCCTGGCTCTGCCAGGAGACCGTGCGTCTGTGGGGAAGGTGTGTAAAAAGACGGCACATTTAGGGTATCCGATGGTGCCTTATAACCATGAGTGGCTTTAGTCACGGAAAGACTGTAGTGGGGAGGCGAGCAAATATTTTTGGTCATCGTCCTCCCAGTTGAGTCATAGAATCATAGAATTGCCCAGGTTGGAAGGGACCTTTCAGATCATCAAGTCCACACTGAAAACCACCATCACTAAACCATATTTCTAAGCACTATGTCTGCCCATCTTTTAAATACCTCCAGGGATGGTGACCCCACCACTTCCCTGGGCAGCCCATTCCAAGGCTTAATGATCCTTTCAGTGTAAAAAATTTTCCTAATATCCAATCTGAACCTCTCTTGGTGCAACCTGAGGCCATTTCTTCTTGTTCTATCTCCTGTTCCTTGGGAGAAGAGACCGACCCCCCCTGGCTACACCCTCCTTTCAGGGAGTTGGAGAGAGCGAGAAGGTCTCCCCTCAGCCTCCTTCATACCAGATGTTCAATCTTGAGAAGCTTGGGTTCTTGGTCCTGTTTTTTCCCCTCTGAAAACTTACTTTCAAGGCTGGGCACTCAAGCTGTCTGGCATTACAAGTGAAAAAGAGGGATGAATTCCTGAAAAAATTGACTCTTCCCTGTTCTAATTAGCAACCCCCAATTAATAGCTGTGAGTAGCTTTAGGGATATGTTTTGTTTCCTTCACAGACAGACTTAGGAAAAGGCTTTACCTGCTCCCAGTACCTGTGCTGTGTCTCTCCCAGAGCCTCCTGTGAGGAAGACACCGGTGGGGAGGCTACCTCAGGGGGCTGAGGGCAATAGTGGCAAAAAAAGAGGTGCAGGGATGAGGGAACACTGCAAGTACTTTCTTAAGGAAAGCTTTTAAATGCTGAAATACTGAGAGGAAATATCCGCCAGTGGCTTCTCTGGGAATTATTTATTTTTTTTCCCCATACTTAACTTGTTCCCAATTATGTCCCATTGCAAACCCTCTGCTTAGAGACACCTGCAGACCGGTTCAAGGACAAAGCAAAGGTACAGTTAAGGGGAACTGGAGGTGAATGGATTTTATCCACTTTCAGCTCAGGATAATGCAATTTCCCACTTCTCCAGCTGGGTAAACTCACCACTTCTTCCCCAGTTACACCCCCAGCTGATTTCATTGCTTTCACCTGCAGAATGGGCAGGACAAAAGCAACAAACGTGCAGGAGGTGGAGATGGAGAGCAGTGGGGTCTGAGTGCTCACAGGGGTACAGATTGAGAAGAGAAGAAGGGAAGATGTTCTCCTTTGTTTTCAATATTTCATCTTGGATACACGATCCGAAGGCTCATTTTCCTGATGAATTCTTATTCAAACTCCGCCTTAGGTTCTCGGTAAGTTCAAGTTCACCTTCAGGCTTTGATCATTAGAGAAAGGGATTTTTCTCCTTGGCATCAACAGTCGCGTGTAGATTTAGGGGCTTTGGGCAGCTGTGCTCGTTTGGTCTTGCTATAAAAGTTGGTAATTGAGACAAAACTGTGTGAGTAAGCTGGAGTTCAGAATGCAGCGTAACCCTAAATCTGTGGTTCATTGTGGTTTATGTAGCAACACGTTAGTTATTTTAATAATTACATGGTATCTTTTTGTTTCGTCCAAATGCCTGTTTCATCCCAATGCCCTGCCTCCTCTTCAGTGCCTCTAATTAGGTGTGTTTGATTGAGCTGCTGGTAACCTCTCACGTGCATCTCCCCCACCCCGGCTTTTTGTCAGCTCAAAAAAATAAAAGGGGGCTGTGAAAGGCCCGTTTGGGCTTCGTTTCGTGAGGCTGAGCCACGGTTTCTATTCATGTGTGATGGGGAGGAGATCTGCAGGACCAGGCAGACCTTCCAGAAGACCAAATGCTTCAGCTTTGCTGCTTCCCCGGTGAACACCCAGGTGTGGGTTAAGGGCCACCCACCTTCTTCTCCTCTCGGGGATAAATCGTGCCCCCCGAAGCGGGTGCGTGTTTCTAGGGCTGCCAGTTGCTAGAAAACCTTGGTGATGCATTTGAAGTGATCTATTAAATGCAGAGAGGGAAAAACAAAATAAACAAAACAAGCAAGCAACTGTTTTCCACTTGAGAAATACTTTCCAACCATATTTAGTGAAAAGGCAGAGGTGAGAGGAGCCAGGCTGCGAAAAGCTGATAATTCTTTTTCTCCCCAGTCCCCCCAGTCAATGGCCAGTCCTGGAGAGTTGCATACTCTCATTCTGCACACACACGTGCCAAGGACTTCCTTGGTCTGGACATGTAGGTCTCTACACCTCCTATCTGCAGGCCCAGCAGAGGGTCTTCTGCCCGTCCCCAGCCCTTCTGAGACCTTGTTTTAGACACATGTCAAATGGGTCGACTGGGCTGGATTGCTCAGTACCGTGGTGTGAGCCAACAGAAGAAGCAGTGACCACTGGAAGGGTTAATGGTCCCAAGATAGTGTGACCAAAACTGTTTAAAACATTTAAATGCAGGAGGACCACTGATTTATCAAGTGGCATTTTCTCACTTCTCCATCCCAGTCCTCTCGGTGTTTTGCTGAGGGCACCTAGACCAGAGCCTGCTGTTGGATTAGAACCTCAAAGATTGTCCATGTCTTCTCCAAAATGGTCAGATTTAACTGAGACATGAACAAGGGGAGAGGACAGCTTATTTTTTTTTTTTTAAGACTTTTTATCTCATACTGAGAGCAGCCAATTTCCTCTGTCATCTCGCTTCCCAGATGCCTTCTTTTGCCACTTTCCCCTGGAGTTTCCCTTGTCCAGGAAAGATTGATTTACCTAAAAAAAAATGCTGTCCTCTGCAAATTGTTACCTCTCTGGGCTGTAATTTTAAGGTCTCTAAATGTGCTTTAAAATGGTTGCTAGGTTTGCTTTTTTCCAGCCTCTCATTTCAGTGTCTGCTTTTACTGAGAGTTTGCTCGTTTGGATGTTTTGGTTGGCTTTGGTTTTCCCCTTGCAAAGACCTGGAGAAATCTCCTCCATGTAGCCCCTGCTCTTTAGCCAGACTTGTAACGGGTGTGGGACGTGTGGGTGGATCTAGACACTCTTGGAAGTCTCTGTGGCTTAGATCATGTGATCTTTTATTATTTATTTAGCAAAATTTAGTGGCGTCATTTGGTTTTCAGTGTGTCAATGTGTTTCCAGGTAAATCATAGAATCACAGAATGGTTTGGGTTGGAAGGGACCTTAAAGATCATCCAGTTCCAACCCCCTGCCCTGGGCAGGGACACCTCCCACCAGACCAGGTTGCTCCAAGCCCCATCCAGCCTGGCCTTGAACCCCTCCAGGGATGGGGCAGCCACAGCTTCTCTGGGCAACCTGTTCCAGTGCCACAAATGCTGTGTAGAAGATGATCATCACGTGAAATATTAATGAATTTAGGGGCTGGGAGAGAAAGTACACATCAGTGCTTGCAAATCCTGGGTACCAGTCTTTGGCATATATATACACATCTATACACACATATATATAACACTGTATAACCCGGGTACCTTCCAAAAGAGGGATGCTGCATCCAAGCTGTCCACAGGGAGCAGATTATCCAGGCTCCTTCCATGCTTGTTGGGGAGAATACGTGCTGGTCCTGGCTCTAAGAAGCTCATCTTGCCATCACGGGGCTCGTACCTTTCTCTCACCACTCGTGGGTATCATCCCCCTCTGCAATTCCTGCATCCGAGCCACCAGTTTGGCAGCTGGGAGCAAGAGCTCTGGGAGCTGGAAACCTAGAGGAGAAGCAGCGCGGTGGGGAGGAGAGTTGGGTGGGCTGAGTCTCACGGTGGGGTTCCTTTTGGTTTTGGAGCCCTGCAGGAGAACCACAACCCCTCGGGTATATTTTTGTCCCGTTTTTAAAAACTGGGGCTGTTCAGCTGGCACTCAACTTATCACACACACCCCTTGGGCTAAATTTCTGAAGCAAAACGAGTGATATTAGAGCAGAGATGGGTTTCTGGCTTTACTAGATTATGTCGTCATATTGATGTATGGACGCCCAGGAACACATCTGTCTTGATTTACTCATTGCAAGTGGGCAATGCTCCCTTTGTTTTCCAACTTCTCAGAAACGCAGGCCATTAATTAAAATGTATGGCTCTCTCAAGTGCCATTTTAATTGCATTTCAATTCCAACTTAAAGGGCTGGCAAATAATAAAGCTGGGTATTACGTACCCTTTGAAATGCTGAGAGACGTAGGGGGGAGCAGGCACCTCCCGCAATCAATTTGCTCTCCCACACGGCTCAGTTCCTGAGCGTGCCATTTGTTTGACTAATGGATGTTATTTTATTTTTTCCCTGTAAAAATCAACAATTTTAATATGGTTTTCCATCAGAAACTATTTGTGCCTTGCTTGCAGATTAAGGAGAAAGTTCTTCAGCATCTCTCCCAAGTGCTGGTGAAATCACCGGCCAGAGAAGCCTCTCCTGACCTGGAAGGTCAGTCAGTAACAAAGTAGAGGTTCACACCTCAAGCTCCCAAACCTGGTAAGACCGTTAATGCCTTCGCTTTCGTGTTTGACTCGCTGGCATCAAAACCCATGGTCCTCCTGCCCACCATGGAGGGGACATCTCTGCAGGGAGGTGAGAAGCCCCAGAGCTGAGTGGTGAGACCCGGATGCCATGGTGATCTCATATGCCCTCTTCCATAGGGATCTCCTGTTCAAGCAGCTTGTTTATTCCCGCTCAGGATTTATCAGCAGAGCTTTAATTTTCCCTTCCTTGGTCCACACTGTCTTATTGGGGTTTTCTCTTAATAGAGAGATTAAGTAATTACGTTGTGGTCGAGCAGCTGCGTCCTGCTCCTGGACACCACTGACTCCATCAGAAACACCTCCCGTCGGCATTTCTTCCCACGCGACGCTTTTCTGTCTCTGCAGGAAAATCAGAGGGAAATTGTAGGATTGAAAGCTCTTTTTAAAGTCCCCATTAATCTTCTTACTAGACTTACTGAAAATATATATATTTAACATACAGGAAAAGCTTTCCAATAAGAAAAGGCTACTTCTTGTTTTCTATGCTGATGGCTTCTCCAGCCTCACTCCTTGGCCACCTATTTCATCCCTCATTTCATAAAATTGGTTCCAATCTGACTCCTGTTTTTGTCTCATGGCAAAGCTTGTCCCCTTCGCCCGAGGGAGCGCTCCTGACTTAGGCAGTAGCAGCCTCCTCATACATTGAGATTTCTTCTCCCTTTTTTCATAAGATGAGCAAAAGTCGGCTAATGCAGAGAAAAGCATGTCCAGTACTTACTAGAGAGTCCGAATTTGTCTCGTGTTCCTTTAAATATTTTAATCAGACGAGTGGGAGGGAGAAGCCTGGTCTCATTAATCGGAACACTGACAATGTTCATGGATAAGCTCCTGAGGGAAGAATTGTGGGATGTGGGTTATTTTAGGCAGCATTTGCCTGTCTATGCAGAACTGAAAACGTTTGTGATCTACAACGGTTGACAAATAAAAATTGGGCAATTACGTGAAGCCGAGGAAACATATTCTGTGCTGAATTACAAATCGGGCCACATGGACGGGTCCGAGGGAGCAATTGCACTGGCTGATGAAAGTCCAAACAAGTCTAATTCCTTAACAGTGACATCAAACCCAACTTTTTATCTCCCCTCAGACCCACATCAATATGAGGAAGGGAAAATCTTGGAATGTTTAATGCATCATCAAGCACCACCCGCCAGACCAGGTTGCTCCAAGCCCCATCCAGCCTGGCCTTGAACCCCTCCAGGGATGGGGCAGCCACAGCTTCTCGGGGCAACCTGGGCCAGGTTCTCACCACCCTCACAGCAAACAAGTTCTTCCCGAGATCTCATCTCAATCTCCCCTCTTTCAGTTTAAAACAGTTCCCCCTTGTCTTATGGCTTCCGTCCCTGATCCAGAGTCCCTCCCCATCTCTCCTGGAGACCCTTTAGGGACTGGAAGGGGCTCTAAGGTCTCCCTGGAGGCTTCTCTTCTCCAGGCTGAACCCCCCCAGCTCTCTCAGCCTGTCCTCACAGCAGAGGGGCTCCAGCCCTTGGAGCATCTTTGTTGCCTTCTCTGGACCCGTTCTAACAGGTCCATGTCCTTCCTGTGCTGAGGACTCCAGAGCTGGACACAGTGCTCCAGGTGGGGTCTCACCAGAGTAGAGGGGTTTGGTTTTTTTGAACGCCCACGCAGCCACCAAAACATGCTGCTGCAGAAACGAGATCCTCCAGGAGCTCCCTAGGGAGAGTGTCAAGGAATTTCAGATGCTATTTCAAAACAGTTGATTAGGTGTTATGACAAGACAGAGCATTACCCTTCTCTAGTTCCAAAAGTCCTTCGGAATCTTATTTTTTAAACTTCTAGATCTTGCTATGCTTGCTGGGCAGCAATAAAATGGACAATGAAACCACACTGGAATATCTGGACAGATGATCTTCTGTGAAGTACAGTTTTAATGACAGGTGATAGAGGTTGGCAATAAGGTTAAAATTCATGGGTTTCAGCAAAGTCCTAGACCCCAAGGATTTGTTGTAAAGAAGTACTTGCAACCTCCTGTAGCCTCTTCAAAAATCTCTGTCACGGCCTGACTGCATGCATGGCTGTTATATCAATGATGGTGGTGGTACCTTAGCGGACACCAGGCTCATGAGAGACATTGCACATGCTAAAGAAAAGATCCCTGCCCCAAAGATTTCGGATGAGCTGTGGGCACTGGGGAGCTGAAGGGAACTGTGGGACAGTGGGAAGCAGCACAAAAGAAGGAGCCATGGTCTGCAGCAGCAAAAAGATATATTAAACTGTTGCTTTGGAGACAACTTGATACTGCAGTTTTGACCGTGAAATCAAGCTGAGGTTTTGGAAGAGAATGACATGGTAGAAGGATGAGAAGACTCTGTGGGCTGTGATTTATTTATTTGAACTTTTCGTTGCTCAGAACTTACCCCCAAAGCGAACTAATATCCCATCGAATAATGGTCCATGTATACTCATCCCAGCTCCAGCGAATACTGTGGTTTAGAGAGCCAACGTCTTACAGGGCATTTTGTTGCTGTCGCTCTAATGGGTTTAAAAAATTCCATGAAAGAGGTTAGAGATGCTTCTAGACTGTGAATATAATTCTGCAGGTTTACTTCAGCAGCTCTACAAATCAGTTAGTGATGTAATTGAAAAGCCAGCAAGTTGGAGTCCGTGTTAAAATAATGGCAATATTTATTCTGAAAAAAACCCAAACCCTTAAGACACGTTTTGTCAAGGTATTGATTATGAAATGCGTGTTGCTTTTATATAAGCTATATTAAGGGATGAATTTTAAAACACCTGGAAGGGAAAAAAGCTGTGATTATCTCTAGTGGCAGCTAAAGCATACCCTAAGAGAAGAGAGAAAAAGTGAAATGGGACAGTCGCTGCTATTGTATTTCTCTTTTTTTCTCAGCATAACAAAGCAATATAAATACATCGGCAGCTGGGCTCCTTCCCCTCTCCTCCCTCCACAGAAAGTAAGCAGATCTTTTCCCAACTAGCAGGAAGATGATGTGAAATAATTATGATGTCTGCAATCTAGGAATGAGAAAAAAAAAAAAAAACACCAATTGCCATAGCAAGGCATTGCACGCGCCGTCTTTTGGGGAAACTTTACATTTCTAAATAACGCCGCCGAATTGGACCCTGGCTGTCACTGAGCAGCTCTGCACATACAAGTAAATACTAAAAGCAACACCGTGTCCTGGGGCCCCAGTGTGAGAGGACCCCTAAAGCCAGGGTGGGAATGTGTTTCTGCGAAGCCGAGGGTGACGGAGCGGTGACGTGGCACCACCGCTTTGCTCGTGTCAGGGTTGCCTCTTTCCATTTGTCCTTCCCGTTATTCCTCATAAAAGTTCTCTTCACAGAGAGGTGGCGATGCTCTCCAGGTCTCCGGGGACACCCTGCTGCAGCCAAACCTCCTGCCTTGGCACAAAGGTGAGTTTTAGTATCTCCCAGAGAAGAAAGCACCAACCTGCTCTGGTGGGAGGTGTCCCTGCCCAAGGCAGGGGGTTGGAACTCCATGATCTTTAAGGTCCCTTCCAACCCAAACCATCCCATGATTCGATTCAGAATTTCAAATCCTGGTGTAGTCAAGCCTTGGTCTCTGAGGTCCAGGGGATAAAAGGGCCATATTCACACAGCTCACGCTTAGGTGTCCAACCCAACTTGTCCAACTCCCTCCATTGATGTTGAATATGGCAACAGAAAGTCTACATTGGTCATTGTTATCTTCAACACTGGCTCCGTTGCAGATGGTCTGAACATGTCCCTCTGCAACTACTGTCTGCTTCATATTTATTTCTCTACTAGTTAATAAAGCAAGATACTTGAAAACAGAGCATTTCAGCTATCTGTTGTTTTGCTTTTGCTCAGTTGTTTGGGTTCTTATTCCAGATGATGGAGATGCCATCTCCTGCCCCCAGCAACCTAATCCTGCCCCCATTGTGCTGAGCGAGCCGAGGATGGAGATGTCCTGATCCTGGAGGACCAGAAGCTGTGGTCTTAGCCCTGGTGTGTCAGAAAGGATGGAGAACAGCGCCCAACCAAAGCATCTCCTTCTGACTTCAGGTAGGGCAGGATTTTTCCAGTCCTGCATTTCCTAAGGGGCTCAGGGGGGCTTCTTAAGCACACAGAGGCTTGAGCAAAACTCACTTAAGATGCCTTCTCGCTCCTCCTGCCCTCTCTGTGAGCTCGCCTCGGGGCAGCCCTCGGTGGGGAGCCGCTTGGGTTCATCGCGCTGTGCCGCAGTAGGGCTAGAAGCAATGCCAGCGGCACCTCCCCGCCGCTGCAGGCATGTGGTGAAGGTAAGCTAATTAATGTTTGTGAAGCAGCCATGTTATGGGGTAACGAACGCCACAGGGGAAGAAAAAAAAAAAAAAAATTAGGGAATTAGTATTTGAGAGCAGGGTTTGGCTAGCGTGCAGTAAATCAGGCCTGGGGCCACGCGTTTGACAGCGAGGAAAAACGAAGTATTGAACTAGCTTGTTCCCAGAGCAGGGCTAGTGCCTCCTCAGCTCTGGAGCAGCCCCACGGGAAAAGCCAAGCAGGGGCTGGTGACAACCAGGCGCTAAGGGTCTGACCCCAGCGGAGCCACCACCTCTCCTCAGGGTGCTTTTAATGCAGCCCCCGGCTCTGGGTGCACATGTGGGGTGTTACTACCCAAGGAGAAGTCAACCAAAGCCTGCTGAGCTGAAGTTCACAACCTCTGACTCCCCACAAGCCAGGGGAACAGTGCCAGATGATGCTGGAGGCCATAGTAAGGTCCAGAATTGGGATTTTTCCGTATCCCCACTCACGTCAGGACTGTCACATGGCCTTGGGTGCTATTGGAAATGATTATGAGTGAGGGTAATTTCAGCCCTCATCCTGTAACTAGTCTTTTGTTCGCTGAAGGGGTCAAGTTCTGGGCTCCTTGGTTCAAGAAGGACAGGGAACTGCTGGAGAGGGTCCAGCAGAGGGCTACAAAGATGATGAGGGGCCTAGAACATCCCTAGAACATCTCTCAGGGCTTAACGTGAGCCAGCAGTGTGCCCCAGTGGCCAAGAAGGCCACCAGCATCCTGGCCTGTGTCAGGACCAGCGTGGCCAGCAGGAGCAGGGCGGTGATGGTGCCTCTGGACTGGGCACTGGTGAGGCCTCACCAGTTCTGGGCCCCTCACTACAGGAAGGACATTGAGGTGCTGGAGCGTGTCCAGAGGAGAGCCACCAAGCTGGTGAGGGGTCTGGAGAACAAGTTGTACGAGGAGAGGCTGAGGGAACTGGGCATGTTTAGTTTGGAGAAGAGGAGGCTGAGGGGAGACCTCATTGCCCTCTACAACTACCTGAAAGGAGGGTGTAGAGAGGTGAGGGTTGGCCTGTGCTCCCAAGGGAATAATGAGAGGAGCAGAGGAAATGGTCTGAAGTTGTGGCAGGGGAGGTTTAGATTAGATATTAGGAAGAATGACTTTACTGAGAGAGGGTGGTCAGGCATGGAACAGCCTGCCCAGGGAGGTGGTGGAGTCACCATCCCTGGAGGGATTTAAGAAACGTGTAGACATGGCTCTTCAGGGCACGCTCTAGTGACTGAGATTGTTGGGTTTTGTCTGTTTGTGGTTGTGGTTTTGCTTGTTTGTTTGTTTTGGGAGGTTTTTTGGTGGTTTTGTTGGGGTTTTTTTGTGGTTGGACTTGACGATCTCAAAGGTCCCTTCCACCCATGAAGATTCTGTGATTCTGTGAAAGGACACTGATTTGTTTCCATGAGGAGCTAACGGGGAGGGAAAGGTACCTTGGGGCTGGCACCCCAGGGGTTAATGGCACACAAACACCTTCCCGGGCAAATGCTCCAGCTGGATTTAAATCCAAGGAAGCCAGCTTTCACCAGGAGTGCTGAGGGAGCAATAACAAACGACTCTATTAGTATTAATGCAGTCGGCTTGTGCTATTTATAATGTAAATATCATCTGAGTATGGAAAGTGCCCCATTGGCAGAACAGAGGTAAAATTTCCATTCATCATGTTTTAAAACAGCCTAATCACACAATATGTACTTAGTAACCATAAATGAAAGGATTTTTAACATAAAGATGATTAATAACGGGCAGGTATGTCTCATGTATTTTCCTACTGATGGAAAACATAAATATTTTGGCCCAAACATAAAAGCTGTGGTTTTTACAGTGAAGTGTTTACATTAATCTACCAAGTAATTTCTTTTTATTCCTGCAGGGAATCGGGGCTTTTAAAAGCACATGAAGGAAATGTGATTATATCTTATTTGGCTGAAGAATGAAACACACTGCAAGAGCTATATACACACTTCTGGTTTTGTGCCGTCATTGCCCACAACCCCAGGGCTTTGCACTGCACCACTCTGAGACTCCACGTCAAGAAGGACAGGGAACTGCTGGAGAGGGCACAGCAGAGGGCTACAAAGGTGATGAGGGAACTAGAACATCTCTCCTATGAGGTAAGGCTGAGGGACTTGGGTCTTTTTAGTCTGGAGAAGAGAAGGCTGAGGGGGGATCTGGACTGGATGATCTCCAGAGGTCTCTTCCAACCCCATGTGATTCTGTGTCATTCTGTGCATGTAGAGATGCATTTCAGGGCAGAAATGTGATTCTATGAGACAGGAGATCTCACCAGCAGCTCCAGACCTCCAACGCTGGCACCATTTTGGTCGGGGATGCTCAGCTGGTTTTATTACACAGAAGATGCTCTTCCAGTGTAGCCAAGTGGAGGAGCAGCCAGAAGGTGAAGAAAAGACCTTTTTTTCTGGATGCAACGCCTTGGAAATATCTGGTGAGATAATAAAAAGTATCTCCCTCCCGAAGCCTTCATGGGTTTTGAAGGTAGGATGAGTCTTTGGACTTCATGGCATTCAGTGAAAGCCATGGAAAAGTCATTCTAGCTCTTTGAATTCGATGTTAGCAGCACTGCTGGAAAATGCACCTTTTTCTTCCCGCAACAGTTATTTGCCTTTTTTTCCTCTTTTGTCAGCCTCTCCAAATTAAAGCAGATCATCATCATCATCATCGTCACACGTGTTCATGCAGGTAAGAGAACAAATCATCTCTGATGCAGCCACAGGAATTTTGAGTGGGGTCAGCGCTCTTTCCACAATCTGAGACCCTCCAAAATTTTTCCTGGACTGAGATGACCACCCCACACACACACACCCCGGGCAAGGTCAGCAGGGTCTCAGCCGCTTGCCTCCCAACCAGCTTAACCAGTAAGCAGATTATGGGTGGACTTGGAGAGTCTCTGATTGCTTAACCCAATGAGATCCTCTCTGGATTTCACACTCCAGGCCCCACGTTGATGGGGGAAGACCCCAGAGACCACCTCATCCTTGATGAGACGGTGCTCAGCCCCTCATCCATTATCTGCCCAGACAGATGGTTAACAGGGACCAGTCCCACGTCATTAGTGTACCAGCTGGCTCATAAATGATGAAGGCCACTCTGTCGCTTTCTAAAGGCACATGTGTTTCATCATCATTCATTGTAAAGAGGAAAAGGCAGGTTAACTGCGTACCTGTCAGCAAATAATTCACCCTAACTGTGTGTGTACTAGGAAATGCCTGTTGAATGCAAAGATGTTTTTTTCAGCAACAAGAATGATGTTCAAAACACCATGCAAAATATATATATATATTTTTATAGGATAAGTGATATTAAATTTTTAATTACATTTTAACTATATTTATTTTTTAGCCTGGATGATAGCACTAGGATGACTAGGAGTAATTTTAACAGGAATGCAAGCTTTGGGTGACCTCTCTTGTCCCCTTGCAGGCATCCAGTTACCTTGTCAGAGGGGTAAAGACAAGCAATGCACTGAGAAGGCACAGGCAGTGATATTTCACTTCCCAAGCGAGCAGCACTGCCTGCCTTTCTCGGCATCATCATTTATAGAGCACTTTATGAAGGGA
>JAHREE010087503.1:0-10572 GCA_033628505.1 Tringa tobata | reverse complement strand
CATGCTGGCCCCCGGCCCTGCCCTTCCCTGGGTTCTCACCCTCCCCTTGCCCTCTGCAGCACCAGGATCTATCCCACTGGCTGTGTTTCCATCGCAGCAGTGCCGGCGGCGCGGCGGCAGGCGTTTCTGCCTTACTGGGGTCTGGCGGGAGGGCTGGACACCGTGCCACTACAGATGGAGCAGGCAGACTGTCCCTGGAGCCGGGCCTGGCGAGATGGTGTCCTGTGGGCCGACGGGCACGGGGCTGGAGGCGGCGGGGACCCTGGGGAGGCTTGGAAGGGCAGGGGAGCATCTGCGGGAAGGGTCATGGCAGGGCCCTGCACACCCGTGCCGAGGGTGGCTGCTATGGGGGGGGTGGGTCTGCCTCCCCCCTGCCAAGGCTTGCACTGAGCTCCCTGCATGGGGTCTGTCTGTCTGTCTGTGGGGGCTGTGGACGACCCTGCGGGGTGGCAGAGCTGTTGCATGCCAGTGGGGCTCCCCCCGAGCATCCTGGCTGCTCTGCTCCTGGTCACCCGGTGACTTGCCGAGCCCAGCAGAGCTGCTGGAGCCCTGGGTGCCACTTGGGCCATTTCTGTTGGAAAGGTCGAGCAGCGTCTCTGCTCCGGATGGCCTGCGAGAGCCCCATGACAAGGGCTGGAAGGGCTCCAGCCCTGGCAGCCCAGCGAGGGCTGGGCTGGTGGCAGACCCTCTGGGGAGGTGGCGGGGAGCAGGGGAGCAGGGAAGGCTGCTGCCTGCAGTGACCAGGCTTGCAGCTTGCACCGCTCCGTTGGGGCTGTGGAAATGTCAGACTCGGCCTCGCTGCAGGCTTCTCTGCCCGTGCTCCAGCCCGGAACCACCGGGCTGTCCAAGGAGGGGAGACCCGGGGTCGGGAGTTTTATTGGAGCTTGAGTCCACGGCCATTTCCAAAGCAGGGCTGGGGCTGTCGGAGAATCTGGGAAGCTGTTTAAATGCAGCCAGCCAAAGCGCCTGTGCTGGAAATCCTGCGCCTGCAGGGCCGGCTGATCAAAGGGAGGATAATCCTGGGTTTAGGAAGGAAGAGGATAGGTCTGAAGTGGCAGTTGGTCCAATTTGGGTCAGGCAGTGAAAGAATCCAGCCCAAAAGGCCACTTGGTGTGCCTGACGGCTGGAGGGGCAAAACGTAGCCCCAGAGTGGGGGGAGCACCCCTACATCTCACCCAACCCCACACCCACGCTGCAGCCTGGAGCTGGCACTGCCCTGCACGCTGCCAGCGTGAGCCAGGGCTGCTCTGGCCACCGGTGGTCTCTGCCTCGGCAGGGGTCCCAGTGGCTCCGTGGCTTCTCCAAGGGTTATCCTACCCAGGGCAGCCGGCAGATACCTCTTCTCGGGGGAGAAGGAAGGCTGGGTGGGAGCAGAGGTGCCAGCCACCATAAGGGGCCCTTGGCCATCCCAACCTACCTTAGGCACCCCCAGGCCAGTAGCCCAGGGCCAGGCCAGTGGACGTGCGGCCCAGTCCCCTTCATGGCTGGGGAGGGGGGGACGGGACGGAACAGCACCACGGCCTCCACAGCCAGCAGCTCCTGCAAAACGGCAGCGGCTGGGGACATCAGCCAGGGCCACGTGCTTCCCCGTGTGCTCACCGGGCTGCTGTGGGGTCACCCTGGGGTGCTCCTTGCTGCTGGCTGTGGGCAGAGCCCCGGGGAGCGGGAGGAGGCTGCTTGCCAGCCGGTGCCGTCAAATGCTCCGGCAGAAGTCAAGGTGCCCTGTGCACCTTCAGGGGAGCCCCGGGGCGTCCCTGGGGTGCTGTGAGCAGCCACCGCACTGCTGCTGCCCCTGGGACTGGTGGGACCGGGGCGGGGGAGGAAGGAGGAGCCAGTGGCCAGGCCTGCGCAGGGGGTCCCTGAGCCGTCAGCCCCCTGTGCCAGCACCCAGCGAGCCCTGGGGTGCTGCGGTGTGCCGTGGAGGGGACAGGCTGGCTGTAGGTCCTGCAGGAGCAGGCAGCAGCCCCCCCAGCAGCAGCTCTGGTTAATTAGCCCGTAGGGTTTGGCTGCCTGGGCTCCCCCCCCCAGGCAGTGCTCGGCTCCCTGCACCGTGTAAAGCGATTAGGGAGGATTTGGGATAAGGGACATGACGCTTCCCAACCCAATTTAGGGATGAGTAAAAAGCCATTAGGAGATCACGTTGTGGTTGGTGTTGCAGCCCAAATGCTGCCCTGTGGGGCAGGTGGGCTCCCGGGGGCACAGGGACGGTCCCTTGGCTCAGAGGGGATCCCGGGATGCCAGGGTGGGCAGCAGGATTGGCTTTGGGATGCCCTGGGGGGGCAGGGTGGGTGGTAACCCCTGCCGTGAGTGGGACTGCGCAGTGCCCACAGCGGGGCTGTGGGTTCCTGCCAGCAATCCCCGCCGCCAGCCCTTCCAGCCGCCGCAGCAAATTAAAAGGCCGATTCATGTTGAGTGATCCCTGGGGATGGGGGGGGGGAGGCTGAGCGCCGGGATCGAAGCCTGGCACGGCACGGCTCTGCTCCGCTCACGCTGCCTCTCCGGATGCCCAGCCCCGTCCTGTGCTCCAGTGCCACTTGTCCTGTGCTCCTGCCCCAGTGCCACTTGTCCTGTGCTGGGGGAATGGGGCGCGGACAGGCCTGGCAGGCACCGGGGGGACCTGACAGTGTCCCTTTGTGTCCCCACGGCCGGGAGGTGTCACCCCCTCCGTGTCACAGGGGTGGGGGGACAGGGTGGGCCCTGCCTGCCTCTGCCTGCACAGACCACAAATCCCATGGCAGCTGCCGGGGAGAGGCTGCACCAGCCCCTCTGCGGCAAAATGGTCTCCGGCAGGAGTGGGGAGCGTCACCTGGGACCCTGCATCCCTTAACTCCTTCCAGCCTGCAGGGCCGGGGGTGAGGTGGGTGGTTGGGGGTCCGCAGGGACGCTGGAGCTGTGCTGCGTGCGTGTCCCCATGTCCCCACCTCCTGCCAGCCCGGGGTTTCTCCCGATGCCAGTCCTCCCAGCGGCACCACCAGGCCAAGGGACTTCTGTGCCCCAGGCCAGCCCTGGTAGCCTGCTCGATGCCAGCACAGGGCTGTGGTCCCTGCCGTGCCAGGGCTGGGGGGGTGGAGGGACCGACAGGGTTGTGGGTGCTATTATGGTGCCGGTGGGTTGCAGCGTGGGCACCCCGGGGTGCTGCTGGCATCTGTCGTGCGGAACCGGGCAGTGCCGGTCCCGTGGGGTCGGAGGGGGCTGGGGGAGCACCGGTGGGTGCTGGGGGGCCGTGGGTGCGGGTGCTGTGCAGGGCCGGAGTCCGGTCGCCTGCGCCGTTACATAAGAGCGGGAGCCGAGGCGGCCGTGGCTCGCCGTTGCCATGGAAACCAGCACGGTGATGTCGTCGGCCGGGTACCAGGCGGCGAGGCGAGGCCCCCGCGGGCTCTGCTCTCCCGATGGGGTCCCAGGGCCTTGTCACGCTGTGAGCATGTCCCCCCATGCCCCCAAGGAGCCTCCCGGCACTGCTCCATCCCAGTGGGGGGAGAAGGTCGGCTATGGACACCCCCGGTCCTGCACCCAGGGGAGCCCCAGAGTGAGACCCATGGGCTGGGGTATCCCAGTCCTGCTGCCATGGCCATTCTTGCTCAGGAGGAGCCTGCAGGCTCTGCCCCCCAGTTTGACTGCGCCATCAGGGACACTGCTGCCCCACTGCCCCACACTGGAGGAGCCCGGGGTCTGACGGGAGGTGGGGGACCAGCCTGTAGGTCGGCATCACCTGTGGCACTGGGGGGCTTCACCTCCCGCTCAGCCAGGAGCCCCACATCTGCCAGGGGAACTGCAGGTGGTGAATCACCACCGCACACTGGCAAACCGGCTCCCAGGATCCCAAACGTGAGTCAACGGGCAGGAGGCAGGTGTTCTTCAAAGGACTGGACTCCCCAAACGGTCACGACGTCTGCCCCGGGGCCACCGTGGTGCAGGGGTGGCTGCACTGCCCTGGCCCAGGGGTGGCCCCTGCACCGTCCCTGCGCCCCTGGGTGCTCCTCTGCTCTGTGCTCAAGGCTGGTGGAGGGTATGGGTCTTGCCCCTGCCCATGCAGGCAGCCTGCCCCACAGTGCTGCTGCCACAGGCAGCGTGATTGCCCTGGCTGCGGGGCCGTGGTGGGGAGGATGGGTGCATGGCGGGGAGCCCCTCTCCTCCCACCCAGGGTTGGGGACCAGGCTTGGCTCCCCGGGTTTCCCTGTGCCGTGGGGACTGTCACCCGCTGAGCTGCTCTGCCCGGCACCACGTCCTTTGGCTCCCTGTCCCCGTGCAGCCCCTGTCCCCCCTCCCTTCTGGGCCTCCGCTCGGGGATGCGCCGCTCCGGCAGCACCATCCTCGCTGCCGCTCCATTTCCAGCCTGATTTATTTCTGCTGCTCTGCAGCTCGGCTGTTTTCCTTGCTATTAAGCCGACTCTGGGTTTCTTCTGCATGAGGTTGTTAATGCAGCGAGCGGCTGCGGCCCTTGTCCCAGCAGCTCTGCCCTCGGTGGTGGCACCGCTGGATGCCACCCCACCTTACGGTGCAGCCGGCGAGGCTGCGGCCCCTGCTCCTGTGGTGCGTGTCGGGGAGCTGGAGCAGACATCCGGCCACTCGTCCCGCTCCCAGGCACGGTGCCGGGACTGTCCCCCTCCATGGTGGCACGCTGAGCAGCCGGCCGGATCCTGTCCTTGCAGACGCCGCGCTGCGGGCGGCCCCCGGCGCGCTCACCCGCGGGCGCCCCGTGCCGTGAGTTATGGCTGCCAACCGTCCCGCCGGGAGGGTTCCCCCTGGATCCACACCGCTCACCTCACTGCCTGGATGCGCTCCGGCGGGTCCGTGTGCCGGGCAGGGCAACGCGTGGCTCCTGGGGACGGGCAGCCCCTGCCCGTGCGTGGTGTGGGAGGTGCTGATGGCAGCTGGGATGCTGCCATCTCCTGTCCTGGGATCGGGTGCAAGCAAGGTGCCCATGGCCCCAGCAGCCCTCCTGCGGGAGGTGCCCATGGTCCCCAGCACCCCCACCTCCTGGAGTGCTGGGGACCCCTGGCAGAGCCAGCCCCGTGGGGTGACTGCTCTCCCGGTGTGGGCTGAGGAGGGGGACGGCTGGCTGACCCGGTGGCATCTCCGCAGGCGATGGCAATCCCAAGGAGAGCAGCCCCTTCATCAACAGCACGGACCTGGAGAAGGGCAAGGAGTATGATGGCAAGAACATGGCCCTCTTTGAGGTAGGGCACGTGGGCGGTGGGGCAGGGAGGGTCCCTGGGGAGGTGGCCGAGCTGGGCTGCTGTCCCACAGCACCCTGACCTGTGCCCTGGGCACTGGGACATGCCAGGGTCCCCCAGCTACCCCAGCCGTGTCTGCTGGTGGTGGGGACAGTGGGGTGGCATCTGGTGAAGTCCCTCGGGTCCCAAGGCTGGCCAGGGTCCTGAGGCACTGTCCTTATGGTTTGGGACTCTGCTCTCCGCAGGAGGAGATGGACACCAGCCCTATGGTCTCGTCCCTGCTGAGCGGGCTGGCCAACTACACCAACCTGCCGCAGGGCAGCCGGGAGCACGAGGAGGCTGAGAACAATGATGGGGGAAAGAAGAAGCCGGTGCAGGTGAGGGATGCAGGAGGGACACAGCCCCTTCTCCCAGCCCCTGCCTGTGCACTTCCAGGAGGGACAGGTTCAACCAGGGTTCCTGGCTGCACGGGGAGAGGAGCAGGACCCCTCACTCCTCTGCCAACCAGGCCCATGAGCCCTGATGGCTGCCCGCTCTCTTGGCAGGCCCCGCGGATGGGCACCTTCATGGGTGTCTACCTGCCCTGCCTCCAGAACATCTTTGGGGTCATCCTCTTCCTGCGCCTCACCTGGGTGGTGGGGATCGCCGGCATCATGGAGTCCTTCTGCATGGTCTTCCTCTGCTGTTCCTGTGTAAGTGATGGAACTGGCCGGGCCCCTGCCTGGCTTCTGGGGTTCTGGGGGTCACCATCCAGGCTGGCTGGGCTGTGGAGAGGTGCGCTAGTGCCGGCCCACTCTGCCCTGCTCCTGCCCCACTTACAGCAAGGAGATTCCTGGCTTCCCAAAGGAATCAGCAGCAGAACAGTGCTCAAATAGTGACCCAGATTGTAGCTGCCGTGGGTGGGGGGGATGGTGTGGGGGGGTCCCCTGTCCTCTTGGCACATCTCAGCGTGGTCCCAGAGAGTTCCGTGCCCCAGGTCTCCCTTCCCGCTCCCCTGTCCCTCTGTCCCAGTGAGGAGGGAGCTCTGAGGGGTGCCAACACCGTGGTTTTTTTCCTGCAGACGATGCTGACGGCCATTTCCATGAGTGCGATCGCCACCAACGGCGTGGTACCAGGTACAGCCGAGCCCGTGGCCGTGTGTGTCCTGGGGGTGAGGGGACCTGACTCCCTGCCGGGTCGCGTGCCTGCGGGGGTCCCAGCACCCCAGAAGGGCTGGGCTGAGGGTGGCTTTTCCCAGAGAGCATTCCCCGAGGCCATCCCGCTCCCTGGGCTGTGCTGGCCGAGCTCTGGGGCAGCACAGGGGAGGGCAGACGTCACCACCAGCCGCCGCTCCCCGGCCTTCTGCCACCAGCCCGCGCGGGTTCCCCGTGGCCCTGGGAGGGGGGGAGCGTGGAGCTGGAGCCGTCACCCGTCCCCAGAGCCACGAAGGTGCAGATGGCAGCGAGAGCCGCCAGCCACGGCTCCTCCCTCTGCCAGACTGGCGAGGCCGCGGGGGAACCGGGGAGACATGCCGGCAGGAGGATGGGGAGCCGGGCATGCCGGGCATCACGGGCTGGGCAGTGGGATGACCTCTCCTGCTGGCCTCCCCACCGAGCCATGCCAGGAGCAAAGATGCTGCTGTGTGCGGTCTGTAGCCCTGGGGTGACACACGGGGGGTCTGGCTGTGCGGGTGCCCCTGGGCTGCCTCCCCCAGAGCATCCCCAGCCCCTCAGAGCCCCCCAGGGAGCCATGATCGGGTGAAGTGTACTGGTCCAGCTGGTCTGCTGGGCTGGGCACGGCACTGGCAGCCCCAGCACAGGGTGTAATTAAAGCTATTTATCATCCTGTCGCCGCGGCGGGACCATCAATCCCGGCAGCCCAGCCCTAAGGGCTCCTCTGGGAGGATGGAGCAGGGCACGGCCCATGTCCCTGGGGCTATAGTGTCTGTCTGGCATCCCAGGGGACATATGTCCCTGCAGCCATCACACCTGGCTGCTGGGCTCCTGGGGAATGGCCCTGCCAGCACAGTGGCTCCCGCTGCTCCGGGGCCCTGGGGACTGCTCTGTGCTGGAGGGAGTTCCAGGGCTGCTCTGGCTCCATCCTGCCCTCCGGGGTGTCTGACGGGCACTCCCGGGGTTGTTGGGGTTGTTGCGGTCTGGCTGGGACTCACTTTTGCTCTCTCCGGCAGCGGGTGGCTCCTACTACATGATCTCACGCTCCCTGGGACCCGAGTTTGGAGGGGCCGTGGGGCTCTGCTTCTACCTGGGCACCACCTTTGCCGGCGCCATGTACATCCTGGGCACCATCGAAATCCTGCTGGTATGTGCCTGGTCCTTCTTCCCACGCAGCACCAAGGGCTCAGGTCCTGGCAGGGCAGCTCTGCCCTCACCTGCCTGTGCTGCCTGCTCCTCGTGGCCCATCAGGGAGCTAAGGCTTCCTTGGGGACCCCTCTGCGGGGCCGTTAGCTGGGTGGTGATGCCATGACTCTCTTCCAGGCCTACATCTTCCCGGCCATGGCCATCTTCAAGGCAGAGGATGCCAGTGGGGAGGCGGCTGCGATGCTTAACAACATGCGTGTGTACGGCACCTGTGTGCTCACCTGCATGGCCACTGTGGTGTTTGTGGGGGTCAAGTACGTCAACAAGTTTGCCCTGGTCTTCCTGGGCTGTGTCATCCTCTCCATCCTCGCCATCTACGCTGGTGTCATCAAGTCGGCCTTCGATCCACCAAGCTTCCCGTGAGTAGAGCATCCCATGGGGCTGTGGTGGGGCTGGGGCACGCAGACACGTGGCTGAGTGATTGTCCTCCCCCCAGGATCTGCCTCCTGGGCAACAGGACCCTCTCACGCCACGGCTTCGACCTCTGCACCAAGATGGTGGTGGAGGGGAACGAGACGGTGGGCTCCAAGCTCTGGGAACTCTTCTGCACCTCCCGCTTCCTCAATGCCACCTGTGATGAGTACTTCAGCATGAACAACGTGACCGAGATTGAGGGCATCCCTGGTGCTGCCAGTGGCCTCATCCAAGGTGGGCAAGGCATGAGGACGGAGGAACGGGGCTGGAAGCGTGGGGCTGGAAGCGTGGGGATGGAGGCATGGGGATGACTGAGGCATGGGGTCACTGAGCGGGGCGCTGAGGCCACCCGTGTGTGGTCTGTGCCAGCCAGACCGCAGCACGACGGCTGTGAGGATGCCCGAAGGCTGGGGAGGAATAAATCCTCCCTCTGCTTCCTCTTTGGTATTGATCTGAGGTTTCGCGAGGAGCAATTGCCCCTTGGGGACACTTTGCTGCTGCGGCCGCAGCTATGCCGGGAGAGTGGCCAGGTCCGCAGAAAAACTCATGAATTTGCTGGGAGGAGCCACTTTTGACCTGTTTTTCTGGAGCTGCTGGTACATTTGGCAGGTGCTTACACTCCGCAGTGGGTGGTGGAGGACGATGCTCAGTGCCACCCTCAGAGGGCATTTGCAGACCCCTCTCTGGGGGGTCATGCTGGAGGGACCTGCTCTGGGGCGGGTGTTGGGGCTCGGGAGGGCAGCACCCCGTTGGGCTTCCATGCCCAGAGAGCCTTGAGCAGGATCAGCCCTTCCCTGGAGCAGCAGCGGGGCTGGGTGCTCCTGCGGTGCCAGGCTGGGTGTCACGGCGGTGGCTGTGCCAAGTGAATGCAGTGACCTTCTGGTGGCTCCATCTCCGTGGGTCCCATGGAGCAGGGCAGGGGCTGGGGTGGCCTGGGCACAGCTGATGCTTGCCCTGGGGCAGCACTGGCTGTGTTTGCACCAGGTGCTGAGGCTGAGGCTGCTCTGGGGTAGCTGTGGGGCCGCTCCAGCCCATCCCTGCCACGGTGGCTGCGTGGAACCAGGCACGGGAGCTTGGACTTGGCTAAGCGCGTGGTGCCTGGGGCTACGGCTGCCAGGCTGTGTCATGGTGATGTGGTTGAGTGCGTTCTCTGGGTGTTTGGGAGGCTCCTGATGGCATCGCACGCTGAGGTCTTGTGGGGCAGATAAGGACTCCCTGGCTGCTGGCGGTGATTGTGCTGGGGAGGGGATGCAAGAACCCCCACATGGCCCATCCAGTCTTTGTCAGTGCAGGAGACAGCAAATGCTTCTGCATCTGGGGCGCACGGGGCAGAGCCAGGGCTTGGCTCTGGGGCACCTGGTGGCGAGGGTGACGGGGCTGTCAGTGTCTGGAGACAGGATGTCACCGCACAGCCCCAACAGAGGTGTCTGGGGCTGGCTGTGCCCTAGACGCAGGGTCTCCCTGCGGGAGAAACGTGCCTTTCTGGGAGCAGGAGCCAGGCAGGGCTGTGTCTGTGGGGGCTGCCAGCCCCGTCTGTCACCTGAGAGCTGTCAGGGGAGGTGACACAGCTGGGGAGGGGTGCTCAGCGCCGGCTGCTGAAGGCTGGTCCCCGTGGTGCCCCTTTGGACCCGCTCTGCAGCCCCTTTGCAATGCCATGCAGAGGGCTGTCGGCCTCTCCCTGCCGTGCCCCGGTGTTGGCTGCTCTTTGCTGCTCCAGTTTCTCACCGCGATCCACGGCCAAGGCAGCACGTGGAGGGATGCTAAGTCTGTTACATCAGCTCCGCACTCATAATCCCATCAAAAACATTATCAAGTTACTTTGACACGATCCACTTTCCTTAAACCTGTGTTGATCAGCATTAATTATATTACCCTCTTAATTATTTGCTGCTTCAATCCCATGTCAGCTGCTCCAGTACCTTGCAGGGATGATGCCAGCAGCAGGATGGACCTGCTCTGGTCGCCCACCCATGCTGCCGGGCTTGTCCCCAGGCTGGGTGTTTTGGCACATCCGTGACAGGCTGGGGATGCCCCATCCCTCACCCGCCAGATGCCATCAGCCCGGGGGGAGGCAGGGCTGGACACCCCCGTGCTCCATCCCTTTGGGCTGCAGAGGAGAGGGTGCTGCTGTGCCGGCTGCGGGTGGCTCTTTGGCACCTCCTGACGCTGGCCACGCTGCCTGTCCTCCTGCCTCCTCCTAGAGAACCTCTGGAGCTCGTATCTGACCAAGGGCGTGATCGTGGAGAAGCGGGGGCTGCCTTCCGTCAGCGCCCCCGACACCCCGGTGGACATGGACCAGCCCTACGTCTTCAGCGACATGACCTCCTACTTCACCCTGCTCGTCGGCATCTACTTCCCCTCGGTCACAGGTGGGAGCCGCCGCCGGTGGCCCCTTTCGCTTGCCGTGGGGGGGCAACCGCAGGCCCACGTGCCCCCACGTGTGCTCGCCCCCACCCCTCCCCGGCGCTGGGTGCGGGGGTGGATCGCAGCCTGTGCCTCCCACGCAGCCGCCCGCACTCCAGATCTGACGGTGCCGCTCGGCGCGGCGCTGACGTCCCGCGGCTCCGGTATTTATAGCTCCCTGGGGGTGGAGGAGCACACACCCCCCCTCTTCCAAAACCCCCCCT
>JAHREE010087478.1:0-14643 GCA_033628505.1 Tringa tobata | reverse complement strand
CTCACACCGACACCCTCCCGCCCTGACACAGCCTCACGGCCCCTCACACACTCTGACACCCGCATGAACTCCCGGGCTGACTGACACTCTCACCCACACTCACTCCTGTGCACGCTGGCGGGCTCACGCAGGCTGACACGCACACTCACATGCACTGACACAGGCAAACACATGCTCAGAGACACTAACCCCGGCCCGATGGGCACGTTTGTGGGCAGTTACACACTCACAGATTACACTCACACACTCCAGAGTGACTAGCCAGGGTGACAGGCACGCTGGCAGCACTTACACCAGTGTCCCGTGCTACCTGTGCTCACGCTGGTGGGCTGCCACACTCGTGGGCACTGACATGTTCTCACACTCTCATGCTCTGTTAGGCACTTACACACTCACATACTAGGGTTTATACGCTGGCTTATACACTCATGTGCCTGTAGACACTTGCATGCTCATGGTCATACGCTCTAAGGCACTTACACACTCACACGCTTGCTCTTGTGCTTGTGCTGCTGGGCTCGCATGCTTGTGCTCACACTTGGAGCCACTTGCTCTCTCCTGCTTGTATGCACCTATCCAAGAGTGTCCCTCACTGCCAGCCCCACACACATGAACACCTGAGGGTGTACTCACGCTTTTTAGGATCCTCATACTTGTGCACCTCTGTCCCTCACCGCTTGCCACTGTACACACACAATTTCATGCACACTCACTCGCAGTAGTGCTTTGCCACCCCCACCTGCATGTATGTGCTCACATTATATTGCAGTGTCTGCACTATCTGCCACTTTTACACTCACATATACACCCCCACTGCTGTGTCATAGTGTCCTTGCTGCCTGCCACGTGCTTTTATACACCTGCATGTACATATAGACGTGCATATGCAGGTACACCAGCGTATCACAATTTCCATGTTGCCTGTTAGTTGCACACACACCTTTCTCCAGCCCCCTTTCCTACAGACTCACAGCAGTACATTGTATAGTCCTGCGTGTACACACACGTACACCCTGTAGGCTTCCTCAGTCTCTCTCACACGTGTGTGTGTACACACAACCCTGCACATCAGTGAGAATTCCACTGGGTGCTTCTGTTACACACTCACGCACACCAAGTTTGCCATTGCATTGCACACATACACTGACACACTCATGCAGTCAGACTCCACAGAGTCTGCTGTCCCTTTTACCCACACAAAGGGTTATCTACCACCTCTCCACCGTAAACCCATCTTCTTTTTCAGTCACCTCTCTCACAAGCAGGCTGTGGCTCCGTGAAACACACACGTACACACCCAAGCAACAATCACCTGTTGCCTTTACGAGCCTGGCTTTGCTGTGCACACACACCATGGGATCACCCTCTGCACGGTGTGTCTGTACGTAGCGCTGCCTCCTGCTTCTGGCACACGTAACGGAGTCCTTTCAGCTTTACTCTCACACCTCCACAGGGCATCTGCCACCTTTTGCACGCGCGAGTGCAGTCTGGTGACCCGCTGTCACATACTGCACCTTCTGCCACGCGCACGGGTGACGGAGCCACCTGGTACCTGACAGACACACGAACTCACTCGAGGGCTGTCAGTTACCACGAGGCCACCTGTCATACTCTCACAGGTGTATGTATATATATATGTATATATATACTTATATGGAGCTATATATTTTCCCACCCGACCCTGTGTTACCCATCAGACACAGCGCTCCCCATCAGTGTGCGTATTGCACAAAACCCGAATTTCACACTTAGTTCCCTCCTCTGCCTTCTGTTACACCGAGAGGCATCCTTTTCCCTCAGTCCAGCATAAATTCGGTCCACGCTGCAGCGCCGTTTCATACTTTTCACTGCCTCACACCCTACAGACACCTGCTCCCCAGCGTGTTCACTCACACACGGTGCCGCTTCAGGCACGCTGCGACACCTCACGCTGCCACCCCCTCGCCTGTGACACAGACACGGTCAGTGCACCCACGTCGCAGAACGAAGCTCAGACCTGCGGGACGGGGTTAGAGGTCTCCCCTCCGAGTGCTGCCCTGATTATCTCCACGATTCTGGGAGGTAGACATGGCTCTGCAGACCCCAACCCCAGCTCGGTGGGGGGCTGAGTGACCTGACTCGTGCCACCCCTTTGCCAGAGCACCTTGGGCTGTGTCCCGGTCACCCTGACATCCAGAGCAGGAGCCTGCCACCTCCTTGTCCCCTGCTCCCCTGTAGTGAACGCTCAGTTTGTTGCTGTATGTTTCTGAGTGGCTTTTGTCCTTCTGTGAAAGCTCCCTGTTCTCTGAAATTCATGCTGTCTCTTGGGTTCCACTTTGCAGACTGTTGAGCCTGGTTCATGCATGCCTGCTGGTTTTGAGTGGCATCGACCCTCTTAAATGAGTCTTCTTTTTGAAGTGTAAGGGTAAAATACTTCTCAATAATGTTTTAACTGCTTAGGGTGACATTGACACAAAAATTCTCCTTTTTGTGGATGCCTGGGTCTAACTTTTTTTTTTTTTCTTTGCTTTTATAGCTGGAGCCATATATGGATGAAAACTTTGTTTCAAGAGCCTTTGCCACCATGGGAGAGCTTGTACTGAGTGTAAAAATCATTCGAAACAGGTTGACAGGGTAACTGTTTATGCTTGTTCTCAGTTTGTTCTACCAGTGCGTTTGGATTGAACCCTTTGCCTTCTCCCCGTCGCTGCGGTCCTGGCCGTATCACTGATTTTCCCTTGGAGCTTTTCACCATTGCTGCCAACAGTATGGGTGTATTGATGGTAGCAATGGAGAGGGTGATTGCTGGCTCTTCAACCAAGGTTTGGCCCTCATCCTGCAGTGCTTCAGCACTCATTCGGAGTGGCATATGTCCACCACACAGTCCCCGTGGGAATTCCACCTCCTGGGCTGTCTCCTGTCACCAGTTTGTGTCAATGGTTGCACTAGTGCAGC
This sequence comes from Tringa tobata, assembly GCA_033628505.1. NCBI lineage: Eukaryota > Metazoa > Chordata > Aves > Charadriiformes > Scolopacidae > Tringa > Tringa tobata. The sequence goes on along the minus strand of JAHREE010087478.1, from coordinate 11,709 downwards.
TCCGTGGTGCTGGCAGAGGTGGGAAGTCTGACTTAGAAAGAGAACGATAGGAGAAGCTTTTGAGTTAATTCGGAATAAAGCGAGTGGCTGCACACAGAATAAAGTAGTTTCATGTTCTCATAAATGTTGTAATTTCAGTTTTCGGTTGGTTAAACTTGGGTGGGAAAATTCGTAGTCAAAATAGGAAGCGAACTAATTGTGAGCAAAACTATTTTCTATGTGCTTGAGTTGACATGACTTGCTGGTAAGTAGGGGCTATCACTTTACTTGATATCCAAGATTACTTTGTGAGCTTCTTTTTGGTAGCTAGTGCTTTTACTTTGAAAAAGAAATTGTTCTAAGTATTGCAACTATAGCAAATTTCCTACCCGTTCTCTAAAAGTATAATATTCTTTCTCAGATGTGTTTTAAATCTGAAATCTTTCTCTCTCCTCTCCTGTGTCGTATGTTCAGAATTCCAGCAGGCTATTGCTTTGTAGAATTTGCAGATCTAGCTACTGCAGAGAAATGTTTACATAAAATCAATGGAAAACCGCTTCCTGGTGCTACACCGGTAAGTAAATGAAATCAGCCAGTTGGGAAACAAAACTGGGAAGGACTAGATAGTGTGGAGTCTATATTTTGCATTATTACAGGCAGATTCAGAGTTAGCAAACTGGGATTCTTCTTTTCTTTAGAGTTAAATTAATAAGCATAAAACTATATAGTGTTCTTGCTCAGAAAATTGTTGGGAAAAATACTAATTTCTGTGTGAATGTCTGGATAAAATTTAGGTATAGAGATGTTGTGTTTCTGAGATATATAAGTACAAGATGAACTTGCAAGTTCACACTGAGTTTTGAGTAACTTTGATTCGCAGGAGTAACACGACTTTTACACCTTGCATTATTCTTGGCCCTTAGCAAACAAAAATTACTCAAACCTCTTTCCAGTGGAGAAAGAGCTAATGCATAGTATAATTGCAATACATAACTAATGTCTTGGACACATAAAAGCGGGGTGGTTTGGAAGAAGAGAAGGAATTGTAGTCATAGAGGCTAATTTTAGGATGTTGACTCGAATGAGTGGTAGATTCAAAGGGGACGGCTGACACAGCTGCCCGTTGTACCCGCAGGAGTTGGCTACAGTCACTGGGGTGACTGGTTCATAAAGCAGCTCTAGAATCACCTCAGTTACGGTGTGCTACTAAACTGTTGCCTGTTTCAGTGTAGTTAATACCCTGAGTGGGAAACTGGGAAGTTCGGGTGTTGTTTCTTGAACTGGTTGGTCAATCTTCCTGAGAGGATGGTGTTCCCTGTTAACAAGGGTCAGTGGGAGCCCTGGAGGTACCCGATTCCCTGTCTGGTTTAATATGCCCTTATACTGCAAATCAGAGCCCCCAGTGAAGGGAAGCTGATCTTCCTCCATGCCTTCTATAGTCACTAGAGAGAGAAAGAGAGTAGTTCTTGCAAGGAGTAATATAATAATTGAAGGTTGGTTTCGGGAATACCTGCCTTTATCCACAATTTAATTCAAAATGTAGCATAGAGGGATGATTTACCTGAGACACGGAGGGAATTACAGATGTCAGACAGAGATCCAGTGTGGGCAGCCCAAATCAGTGCACTCAGCAGGTGACTGTCCTCTCGTCTCTCATTTAGTTACTTTTTCTCTTGTTTGCAGAAAGCTGAATGTGGCTCACTCTTTTATTATTTTTAAATACCCAATCAGCCAAAGGGATAACAGCAAGCCATGAGGGTGCTGCTGTCTCCGTTTTACAGAATTAATGTCCCCAGTTCCCATTTGAGTGGAGTACTCTCAGGTCTCTCACTGATTTTAAATCCAAAAATACTGCGATGAAGAGTGAAATCCCCCCAAAAAGGTGAAAGTGCTTCACAGTGCAACCTGAATTTTGTGTTAGCTTGTAAACGGTCCCCAGGAGTTCTGTACCACTGCTCACCAGTGAATGCAAGCATGCAGGGAACAGGAATATAGCCTAGAGTTAAGTCTTTGCTCTATTTCCCAAGAATTATTTACGCTGTCTTAGAGGGAAGAAAGTACATCATCCAAGGTGCAGGAGCACACTGGGGCCTCCTCTGTACTGAACAAATGGCCTGAGCTCTGGGCTCCCAGTAACCTTGCTTTGGCCAAATTCCCCTGTGCCACTGCGTAGTGCAGAGGGATATCTGCTTTGGACACCTGTTGGGAGACAGGAAAATGGTTTTGAAGCCCCTCAAGCTGGTGAGGGAATCCAATATAGGTCTTCTACTGTCTGGGTGAGTTTGGACACCGGAGTTTTTGTAAAGGAGTCCAATCCTTTGCTTCTTCCTCTGCCAGAAAAAAAATAGTAATTGCACTGTGCAGTGCGCTGCTTGGGTTGTTGTGTGCTAAGCATCGTGTAAGAATTCCCATGGGATTAAGACCCTTGGGATTTTGAGGCAGCAGACCAACTGCTCCTTAGATCTTGGTCTAGACTTAAATGGGAATCACAAAATGATATGGGGTTGGAAGGATCTGGAGATCATCTCCTCCAGCCCCCTGCCAGAGCAGGTCCACCCAGAGCAGGTCCCACAGGAACGTGTCCAGGTGGGTTTGGAATGTCTCCAGAGAAGGAGACTCCACCACCTCTCTGGGCAGCCTCTTCCAGGGCTCTGCCACCCTCACAGGAAAGAAGTTCCTCCTCATGTTTAGATGGAACTTCCCATGTTCAAGTTTATGCCCATCACCTCTTGTCCTGTCCCTGGGCACCACTGAAAGAAAGACTGTCCCCATCCTCCTGACATCCACCCTTGAAGTATCTATAGGCGTTGATCAGATTCCCCCTCAGTCTTCTCCAGACTGAAGAGACCCAAGTCCCTCAGCCTCTCCTCATCAAGGAGATGCTCCAGGCCCCTCATCATCTTTGTAGCCCCTCCATGTACCCTCTCCAGCAGTTCCCTGTCCTCCTTGAGCTGGGGAGCCCAGAACTGGACCTAGTACTCAGAGCTGGGCACAAGTTGCTGAACTGTGGTAAAATGGGGGTGGGGAGTTCCAGATGTGCCAGTGAGTGCACATCTGGGTTCCTGGGAAATTTGTTTAAAAAGAAAATAAGGTGCAAAGTTTGGGGAGGCTTCCAGTGTCCAAGAACAGGTAGAGCTTTCAGAAAAACCTCAATTTGGGATCTTAGTAAAGCATTCAGCCATACTTCCAGACTCAGGGATTGATTCCATTTTCTGATGTGGCAGATTCTGGTCTGCCAGTGGTCTTTTAAATCACGAATGTCCAACAATCCGTGCTGTCATTTAATTTCAAGACCTTACAATTAGAAATCATTTTTAATATTTGTTGTTAGCACCTCTGTTTTCCTTTCTTGCTTAAAGATAACCAAAATGTGATGCTAAGTAAGGCTCACCTCTCTTTCACTAGCTCTATAAACCAGTGAAGTAAAGATAAACCAGACCTCTTGGTGCACGTTCTTTGCTGATTTTCCTTATTAGATTTGTACTGCCATCAATTAAAAATGTTATCCTTTGTACCTTAACTGGCTGACCTGACTGCATTGAACACCTGTCAGCATTTAGAAAGCTGTGTGTAATAAGCTTATTGTATTTTTCCCTAATTGTTTGGATTAATTTTTGCCTTGTTTCAGGCAAAGCGATTTAAATTGAATTATGCAACGTATGGAAAACAGCCCGATAACAGGTAAGCACTCACTATTCAAATGTTAGTTTTGCCTGCTTAATGCCTCTTTATCAATTGCCTTGCAAAGAGTATTCAAAATATGTAAACCCCCAAGGTCTTCGTTGCCCGGTGAGATGTACAGCGAGGAAATTTAAGTGGGAGAGCATTCCTGAGATGGGTACAACTATTTGGAGCATTTTGTCTAGCAGTGCCAGATAACTAAATCCTGCAATTAAAAGTGTCAATTATATTAAACTGCCTTGGTGCACGCTGTAGATGTGTGTGATGCTGTAGCGTGGTAGCACTTTCTATGTATCTGCAGATGCATCCCATCATAATACCATAAACACCATGAATGTCTTTAGCATGTGAAGGTAAATGCAGTGGTTTCACACCACCTGGCGTAACCGCCTGGAGTCCCACAACAGCCAGCAGAGAGAAGGGTGCTCTGAATTGCCCTCTGGAGGAGCCCATCGTTCTTCATGGGCAGGGAAAAGTGCCCAAGGAGGCAAAGGGGCTGATTTAGGCTCCTGAGGTTTGGGGGGTTGAGTTTCTTTCACAACTCCTGCCCAGAAATGCTTACACGCTTACAGTAATCGTAACACGAAGGAGTTGTTCAGGGAGGGGTGTACGAGGGTAAAAGCATCAGAGTCCTGCAGTTTATTAGTGTAGTGTTAGTCATATCTCTGCAATTATATTTTTATTTTAGATGATTATTTATGAACCTTTTACAAAAACAACATTTTAGATTAGAATCAAGGCGTGACAGATGGGGCCAAGAGTGAGAGTAACTAATTCTTACGCTTCCATTTACCCTGGAAATGGAGGTGGATAATGAGCCTTTCTGATCCCAGCACCTTGCCCCAGGAGTCTTTAGCAGGGGAGGGGGGACAGTAACACAGCAGATTTATCAGGAGTGTCTTTTAAGATATTTAAACATTTTAGCACCCAAATATGTTCATATGTTCATATAATTTAAGATCAGTATACTGGAAATAGCAGATCTAGAAATGAAACGTTAATGTTTTCCTGCCGTATTAGAAACCCAGAGGTATCCTGTGAGAACTATAAAATGAAATTCTTTTTGAATAAAAAGCAGTGTTGAGTAGATTAGTTGTGCTGCTTGAATTAACTTGAAAAAGCAGTGTCAATAAAAATTTTAGTCACTTAAGCAACCTAACTGCTGACGCTTTAAAATATCCATTAAACGGTCCTTTGTATCACTTTTCAAATATTTAGGCTAAATGTTAGCCATCACTCAGCACGCCTCTTCTTTTGTATGAGTGTACTTAAAAAGTTTGCTTTTGTTTTCTTTAGTCCAGAATATTCACTTTTTGTGGGAGACCTGACTCCTGATGTGGATGATGGCATGTTATATGAATTTTTTGTTAAAGTTTATCCATCGTGTAGAGGTGGAAAAGTCGTTTTGGACCAGGCAGGAGTATCCAAGTAAGTCATCTTTTATTCATTCTTTTCTGTCACTTCACATGCAGCAACGGGAAAGATACAATGCAGCAAGGGAAAAAGAATAGTTCTATCAGCTTAGATTTTAGTAATCTTAAAATACAATGTACTTGGACCTTCAGTCTACAGCGTGTTTGGGTTTTGATAGTCCTCACGGCGTATTGTCACTCTGGTTGGCAGTATGTTATTGCACTTCTGAAAATGCTGAAAACTGTCTAAATAATCTTGAAACACCATTTTCCTGGAGTCTCAGGTGGAATTGTGCTTTTACAGTCTTTAGGCTGTTGAGTTTACGCCCCTGTGAGGGCTTTAAGGGTTTTTGTTTCAAATAGGGCAGGGCAAACAAAGCTATGATTCATTGTAAGGTACTTAGTAGCTGCCTTGTTTGTCTTCACTGGAAATGTCTTGCCAAAAACAAATGTCAAAAAGTCAGGTTTCTTAATGTGATGAAAACATTTTCTAAATAGCAGAAAATGAAACTGTATTTTCCCAGAAGAGGGACCAGTTGGTGAGCATCCTTGTTTTCCAAACAGAAGATGGCTTCAATGAAAGGCAATATGCTGATGCAATACCTATGAGAACGTGGTGATAAGACTTAGAATACGGCTGTAGATCTCCCCTCTTTCTCACATAAGGTTTCTCAGTCTTAGACATGTTGGTTTGAAGGAACCTCCGGAGGTCGTCTGGGCCAACTTCCCACTGAGCGGGACCTCTGCCAGCGCTGGAGCAGGTCAGCCATGGATTGTGTAGCCTGGAAAACCTCCCAGGATGGAGATAATACAACCTGCCTGGGAGATAATACAACCTGTCTGGGCAGCCTGTTCCAGAGCTGCTCTGCCTCCCTAGTAACAAAATAATTCTTCATCTGCAACCTGAACCTCTTGCAGAGCTGCTCAGTCACTCTCTGGCTGTGAAGTCACCCTCATGCTCCTTGCTGCCACCTCATCTGAGACCCACACTGCTGGGGTGGGCTCCAGGTGCTGCCTCCTCCTCCTCAGAGGTGTAAACCTAGCAGTTCTTGTTTTGCTGCTTCAATCCCTGCCTACAAAATAGGTGTTGGGTGATGGAGGTTGGTCCATTAATTGGGCTTTGGGAACTGTTCCTAGATGCAGTCCTCAGGGAGAGGGAATCTGTGGTGGCTTGGGGAAAGAGCAGGGATGGAAAAGCCCATTGCTGAGAAGAGCACAGCGCTCTCCCCTTCCAGGGCCGGGGCGTTGCTGCCAGGGGCTTTGTTGTGACTTGTGCAGTTACTCAAAGCTGAGGCAACTGCAAATGTCACTGTGATGTGAGAGAAGAACCTGGGCTTTGTGGACGTGCCTAGTGAAGCCCTGGCCCTTCCAGCTAGGGCTGGTAGATCACAAAGGTCCCCTCCCAGCACCTCTTGTCCAGGCAAGAGAGGAGCTGGGAGCCTGATGCCGTGGTGCTGTGCCTGCTTCTCTGCTTTCTGCTGAGGGTGCAGGCTGGGGAGCTTCTGACTGCAGGGACAGGACAGAATGTCTGCCAGGGAGGTCCTGGCCATGAAGAAACAATTTCTTGGTGGGTCTTCTTCTGTACTAACATCTGGTTTAGCCATTGGTGTGAAAAAAGTGGAAAAGTGGGAAGAATCACTGTCTCCTTTGCTGCATCCAACGTCTATTCCTATACACCACATTTAGCTCTTTAGCTATCTGTCTTTATTTTGGAACTCCAGTATTCCCAGATTCCCTTACACATTCCTGGTCCCATCTGAAAGGCTGCAGGAGTCTTCATAGCAGCTTAGAAACTTACACGCTTCGTGTGCCAACACCTAAACTGACTTAAAAGGTGACTTGCACTGGTTTAGTTTGCCAGTCTTTTTGTAGAGGGCGAGTTAAACAGATTGGGTACCCATGTAGTTTTGCCTTGCTTAATTATCCAGTTTGTATATAGATAAGCCTGAGCTTTGATTTGGTCTTCTGTCTGTGAGGAGTGCACGTACGTACATGCATATATGTATAAAAGTATAGCTTTGGACTTGTGTGTATCGCTTGCTGTGCAAGATACTGCATTTTATGGGGCACTGACTGCTCTGCAAATAGCTTCCAGTGAGGACCTACCACGAGTAAGAGGTGATGCTGCTTTCCAAAGAGCTTGTTACTTGGTGTTTAAGTGTTCCCACAGAATAGATAATACGCTGTAAATTTACACCCTCGCTTACGGCTGGTTCTTTTCCCCAGGTAGACAAGCCCTTTCCCTCCCAAACTCCTTCCTTTGCCTAGATGGATTCCTCTTCGCCTCCCACACCTAAGTCTTTGATCTTTCTGCTGCGTGAAGCGGCCCATCCCATCTCGGGATCCTGGCACTGCCCTCCTGGATGCTCTTGCGTTGCTTCTGACTCATGGCAGCATCAGAATCTCACGCAGAGGACCTTTGGGGTTGGAGGGGAGTTGCTGTTTTCGGGCTGGCTGGCGTAGGAAGGATCACGGCGGAGCGAAGGGGTTGCTGGCTGCATCTTACCCCTGTTGGAGTTGTGCTGTCAGAGCAACTTTTAGCAATGTCACGTTAAAAGCTCATTTTCTGGTCCACTGTTGAGAACTCTGATGGGGCCTTGGGTTCTTAGGAATGACAGAAAACCTATTTGAGTATTTTCCTGCTGGAAAAAAGGACTCGATTGGAGAATGTATCTCGGTCAATCCTACAGGAAAGCGATGTTTTCCTTCGCAGTGGGGCAGTTTCTGATGGAAACGGTGCCGATGTCTTGTCAATCCTGTGCTGACTTGCAACTGTTTAGTTTATCTGCATCCTCCCAGGAGAGATTTAAGGCTTTGCTACTGTCTGTTCATGCATTTCGAAATGTCTCCTGTCAGTTCACTTCCAATTCCCCAGAATCCACTGGCACAAGAACTACTTTACTTTTGTGAAGCCCTTGAAAATGCTGCCGAAAACCGACGGACGGTTTCAAGCATTTTGCAAAAGCAAGTGGCAGAAGGAATCATTTAATCTCAACTAAAAGAAAAAAAAAAAAGGCATGGCTTTTTTGTTTTACCTGAATCATTCTGTGTCTCCGCAGAGGTTACGGGTTCGTGAAATTCACGGATGAACTGGAACAGAAACGAGCGCTGACGGAGTGTCAGGGAGCTGTGGGATTGGGCTCTAAACCTGTACGCTTGAGTGTGGCTATACCAAAAGCGTGAGTATAAGAGCAGCCAGATGTTTCTATAAGAAACCACGGGTATTTTTAAATGGCTTTGAGTGGTTTGGGTACATTTCCTGGATGTTTCCATCACAAAGTGAAGGAATACCCACAAATACAATAAAGTAGCTGGAAGAATTAAAAAAAATTAGAACAAAAGGTCAAGACTAAGCATTTTACACTGTTTTGATTTGTATACATTATTAAATACACACACATATTTAAATATGAACACACACAAGTAGACACACTGTATTTAAATATGGTTATTTTTAAAGTATATATTCCTTTGCTTTAAATTGAAATAGCCTAAATCTGCTTGTTGATGTCTGGATAGCAAAGCTCTATTACCTTGCTAATTCTATTATAATGTCTACTAAACTTAAGTTTTTTGGGGCAGGGATTAACTTTTTTTTCTGTGTTTGTTCAGAACCTGATACAATGAGATCCTGGTCTGACTTGGGGCTCGTAGCACTAGGGTAATACGAATAATAGTAATTGCTCCCTATTTGAATAATATTTAGATTTTCAGTGACCTCAGAAGTCTTGGGGGGATAAGGAAGAGAAAAGCAGAAAAAGAGGGTTTATTGTGGTGAGAAGATTTATGTTTCCCTCTTCCCACTTCTCACTAATTTCATCATAGCTTTATGTGTGACATATTTTCATTTTCAAACGATATCTGTCATCTCATTATTTCAAATCTTGATAATCAGGTGGGATTCCCAATTCCTTGGGAATGAGAATTTTAGTCAGCTCACGGGCTATTTAAGTTTATTTTTTTAATTACTTGTACTTCTTTATGCTTCATGTGTTCTTCCAGCTCTGTGAGTTGAAGATCACCCAGTTCGGTGGGAATGGGGACAACCAGTTGTCACTCAGGCTTCTGTACGATAGTGGCAGAATGGAGAGATATTTGTCCATTCTTACACAAAAAACCTCAGTTCTTTTGCAAGGCCCTAAATCTTTAATTCTTCACATAAAGCAAGACTCACTACCTGGTCTCAGGAGGCTGCAGAGTACTTTATTTTTTTTATCAGAAGGAAGAAGGGCCCCAAGAATCTGCATCGTGGTTCAGGATTGTTCTAATCTGAGGCTCATAGTCCTGAACTCTTCCCTTCCCAAAGCCAGGAAGGGATACTAAATTAACTCATAAAGAATGAAAGCAATATTTATTAATGAAGATGAATACGAATACAGGAAAGGGCATTAAGTTTAAACCACTTCTTTCTTTCTGCAAATGTATGCAAATGATAAATACTGCTGCAGTAAATAGTGAATATATTTTAAAGGCTGAAGTTTGCATGTTAGACTAAGCCTTGCCTATGTACCATGTTGTATCTTAAACTATTTCACTGCTTTTGTTTCATAATTGTTCTGCATTATTTGCAACTTATGCCTGCTTTATTTTTTTAAGTAATCGTGTGAAATCAATGGAGTACAATCAGATGTACAACTATAATTATAACCAATATTACCAACAATATCACAACTACTATGCCCAGTGGGGCTACGACCAGAACACGGGCAGTTACAGCTACAGCTACCCCCAGTACGGATACACGCAGAGCACGATGCAGGTAAGATGGCACCACGTACTCACGTTTTCATGACCTCTCAGCACAGAAACATGAGGTGCTTCACAAAACGGTGGTGGGCACATTTTATTTTCAAGCCCTGAGGTCTTACTGTAGCTACTTGATGAGGAAACAGAACTGTTGAGCTGACCCCGGTGTGTGCTGTTGCCTTGCGTGGTGGATATTGCTGGGATCGGAGGGGTGAAAAGGTCTGGAGAACACAAAGGGTCTCTTAATCACAGAATCACAGAATGATAAAGGTTGGAAGGGACCTCTGGAGTTCTTCTGGTCCAACCCCCTGCCAGAGCAGGTCCACCCAGAGTAGGTTGCACAGAAACATATCAAGGTGGAGTTTGAATGTCTCCAGAGAAGGAGACTCCACCACCTCTCTGGGCAGCCTCTGCCAGGGCTCTGCCACCCTCACAGGAAAGAAGTTCCTCCTCATGTTTAGATGGAACTTCACATGTTCAAGTTTATGCCCATTTCCTCTTGTCCTGTCCCTGGGCACCACTGAAAGAAAGACCGCCCCCATCCTCCTGACACCCACCCTTGAAGTATTTATAGGTGTTGATCAGATCCCCCCTCAGTCTTCTCTTCTCCAGACTGAAGAGACCCAAGTCCCTCAGCCTCTCCTCATCAGGGAGATGCTCCAGGCCCCTCATCATCTTTGTAGCCCTTTGCTCTACCCTCTCCAGCAGTTCCCTGTCCTTCTTGAACTGGGGAGCCCAGAACTGGACCCAGTGCTCCAGATGGGGCCTCACCGGGACAGAGTAGAGGGGGAGGATGACTTCCCTTGACCTGCTGGCCATTCTCTTCTTGATGCACCCCAGGATGCCATTGGCCTTCTTGGCCACAAGGGCATATTGCTGGCTCATGGTCATCCTCTTGTCTGTCAGGACTGCCAGGTTCTGTTTCCTCAGAGCTGCTCTCCAGCAGGTCAGCCCCGACCCTGTACTGGTGTGGGGTTATTCCTCCCCAGGTGCAGGACCTTACACTTCCCTTTGTTGAATTTCATAAGGTTTCTTTCCACCCAACTCTCCAGCCTGTCCAGGTCAAATACAGTTGTGAATAGTAGAAGGGTTCTCTCGATACGGGCAGTTGGACAGTCAGTGCTAAGGCTGCCTTCTGGGATCCTTCATAAGCCTTGTTTTAGAGGACAGAACAGATCAGGATGGTCACCCAACTTCACCACAGAATCCGAAGAACTGCCGTTGTTAGAAGTCTAGTGTGGGATCTCCCCCATGGAGTGGAACGTGGGGCTTGTGTGTGAAGAATTCTGTTGTAATCAGTCAGAAATAAAAGTCAGTGTGTGACAGTAGTAATTAAAAGGTGATGTTCATAAAGAAAAGATAAATATCTGCTGTCCTAAGATGTTTGGTTTTCTCCTTGCAGACATATGAAGAAGTTGGTGAGGATGCATTGGAAGGTACGTTTCTTGAATTTGATATTGAAGTTGTCTGTCTGTTCTGCACTGAAATTAATCTCACTTCACCAGCAGTGAGATTTTAAGCTGCTATAGTACTCAAACTTTTATCCTTTTTTTAGAGTCTTTTTTCTGGTATGCTACAAAAACAATGTAGATACTCTAGTTTTCTGTAAAATCTTGGAATTTAGCCTTACCTTAGCCCAGGGTACTTCACTGTGCTTTTAGTTTAAAAAATACATCATACCAATTAGCACGTTGATAAAATATTTGATTTAACAGTCATTATCACAGAATCACAGAATGATAAGGGGTTGGAAAGGACCTCTGGAGATCATCCAGTCCAACCCCGTGCCAAAGCAGGTCCACCCAGAGCAGGTTGCACAGGAACATGTCCAGGCAGGGTTTGAATGTCTCCAGAGAAGGAGACTCCACCACCTCTCTGGGCAGCCTCTTCC